>PVIY010037567.1:0-24556 GCA_004026745.1 Myrmecophaga tridactyla
TATTATTGTTTTATTTCTTTTTCTGATGTCTTTTTATTTCTTTCTCTAAATTGATGCAAATGTTCTAAAAAATGATGAATATGCAACTATATGATAATATTAAGAATTACTGATTGTATATGTAGAATGGAATGATATATTAATGTTCTTTTGTTAAGTTTTTTAATTAATAAAAAGTTAAAAAAAAAATCCTGAAAAATCTACAGCAGAACTACTAGGGCTAATAAATGAGTAGAAGATCAACACTCGAAAATCAATAATGTTTTTATATACTAGTAATGAGCAACCAAGAGAATAAAATATTTAGGAATAAATTTAACTAAAGATACAAAAGACATACACAGAAAATTGTAAGAAATTGCTAAAATAAATCATGGAAGACATAAATAAATGGAAGGGCATACAGTGCTCATAAATATAGGTAAGATGCCAATTCTACCAAAACAGATGTATAGATTCATTGTAATACCAATTATAATCTGAACAATTTACTTTGCAGTAATAAGAAAACCAATAACCAAATTTATTTTGAAGGGCAGTGTGCCCCAAATAGCTAAAAATTATCTTGAAAAAGAAAAATGAAGTGGGAGGTCTCATACTACCTGACTTTAAAGCATATTACAAATTACATAATAAAACTTATTACTGCTTTATTTATACTTTATACTATAAGCAACTATATGCTAATAAACTAGACAATGTAGATGAAATGGACAACTTCCTAGGAAGGCATGAACAACCAACATTAACTCGACAAGAAATAGATGACCTCAACAAACCAATCACAAGTAAAGAGATTCAATCGGTCAAGAGGCTCCCAAAAAAGAGAACAGGACAGCATGGTACTTGCATAAAAGATAGATATACTAACCAATGGAATCGAACTGAGTGTTCAGAAATAGACCCTCTCATTTACAAACAATTGATCTTTGATAAGATGGTCAAGCCAATCCACCTGGGACAGAGCAGCTTCTTCAATAAATGGTGTTTGGAGAACTAGATATCCATATGTCAAAGAATGAAAGAGGACCTCTATTCATATCCTATAAAAAATTAACTCAAAAAGGATCAAAATTATGGTTAAGACCATAAAACTCCTAGAAGAAAACGTAGAGGAATATCTTATAAGTCTTGTGATATGAGGCGGTTTCATAGACTTAACATCCAAAGCATGAGCAAATGAAGAAGAAATAGATAACTGGGATCTTCTTTGTGCATCAAAGGTCTTTGACAGTGTTCTAGTTGGCTAGCTGCCTGGGCTGTGCTATCTTGCGCTCTCTCATTTAAGCACCAGCCAATTAAGTCAAACGTCACTCATTGCAGCAGACACGCCTCCTGGCCGACTACAGATGTAAATCAGCAACAGATGAGGTTCACGTACCATTGGCTTATGTCCGCAGCAACAAAACTAGGCACGTTCACCTGGCCAAGTTGACAACTGAATCTAACTAGCACATGTCCACCCCTTGTCAGCTTGGCAACTATAAGCATCACCTTAAACAGGTGCAAAAAATTCTCTTCTTGCTGTGGGCCTGTGAATCTCAAAACAAGTTGTCTGGTGCCAAGATGCAAAGGAGGATATTCACAGGATATAGGTTTTCATTTCCATAGGGAGAAATTGGAAGAAACACAGAGGTAAAACCAGCAGGGCAAGCGCCGTGGGATTTCAAAGTCTGAAAGTCATTTATCCTTTGGCTTTAGAAAGTGGCAGTCCCACCTCTTCCAAGGGCCTATGCAGTGACCTGCCTCTTTCCAAATCAACCTTGGGGAACATCGAGGAGACCACCTCTCAGCTCCACTCTCTCCAGGCATCAGGACCACCCCTGGGCTCTCTGCCATTTCTGGGGCACACGCTCAACCCCTCCACATGGTGGCAGCCAGGCTCTCCCAGTCTCCCAAGGAGCATGCTCTGCCTTTTCCAAGGCCCGAGGCTGCAAAACTCTTCCACTGCAATGAGAGGGGAGACTCATCCTCGCCCTTCAGAGTAAACTCACCCTCTCCATGTATATGGGTGGGTCCACTCTCCTGGCCGAGGTTTCTTGGCTTCAGACCCGAGCTTCCATGGTTCTCACTCTGCAAATTCCAATTTTTTCCCTTTTGTCTCCTCCTTTGTCAAGATTGGCAGTGGTTCCATTTACACCAACAATCTCCTCAAGCACTCCAGGACTTCTCCATCATTCTTTTCACAGTTCCTCCAAAATCTTCCCCTTAGCCATCCAAAAAACTGTTCCAACATATCTGGTATTTGCAAACCGCAGCAGCACCCAACTCTCCGGTACCAAATCTGTTCAAGTTTGCTAGCTGCTTGGGCTGTGCTACCTTGTGCTCTCTCATTTAAGCACCAGCCAATTAAGTCAAACGTCATTCATTGCAGCAGACACGCCTCCTAGCCAACTACAGATGTAAATCAGCCACAGATGAGGTTCACGTACCATTGGCTTACGTCCGCAGCAACAAAACTAGGTACGTTCACCTGGCCAAGTTGACAACTGAATCTAACTACCACAGACAGGAAAGTAAAAAGGCAGCCTACTCAATGGGAGACAATATTTGGAAACCACATATAAGATAAGGGTTTAGTATCCAGAATATATAAAGAGATTCTTTAACTCAATGACGAAATGACAAACAACCGAACTAAACATGGGCAACAGATAGGACAGAAACTTCTCAGAAGAGGAAATACAAATGTCTAAAAGACACATGAAAAGATACTCAACTTCACTGGTTATTAGGGAAATGCAAATCAAAACTACAATGATATACCATCTTACACCCACTAGAATGGCTATTGTTTAAAAAAAACAAACAGAAAATGACAAGTGGTGGAGAGGATGTGAAGAAGACACACTTATTCACTGTTGGTGGAAATGTAAAATGGTACAACCACTCTGGTTCCTCAGGAAGCTAAGTACAGAATTGCCATGTGATCCAGCAGTCCCATTACAAGGTATATATTCAGAGGAACTGAAGGCAAGGACACAAATGGACATTCGCACACCGATGTTTGTGGCAGCATTATTTATGATTGCCAGGAGATGGAAATAGCCGAAATGTTCATCTACAGATGAGTGGCTAAACAAGCTGTGGTATATACATATGATGGAATATTATGCAGCTGTAAGACAGAATAAAGTCATGAAGCATGTAACAACATGGATGAACCTTGAGGACATTATTCTGAGTGAAATTAGCCAGAAACAGAAGGACTAATACTATAGGGTCTCACTAATATGAACTAACATTAATGAGTGAACTTTGAGAGTTAAGAACACTTGTTATCAGGGGATAGAAATAGAGTAGGGACTGGGCATTTGATGCTGAAGGAATATAAAATGTTCAACAGGACTGATTGTAGAAATTCAGAAATGGATAGCTTTCTGAAATGGATAGCACCGTAATATATAGCTACACTGAAGGAAGCTGAATGTGAGTTTGTTTGAGGGAGAAAGGTTTTAGGTATGTATGAAACCAGAAGGAAAGATAGAGAATAAAGACTGAGATACTACAACTTTAGGAAAGCCTAGAATGGACAATGATGGTGAGTAAAGGTACAAATATAAAAATGCTTTTGCATGAGGGGGAACAAATGAAAGTCAACATTGCAGGGTGTTGGAAATGGATGGTACACAGGAAAAAGTACAATCGATGCAAGCTAGGGTCTATAGTCAACAGTACATTTGCAATATGTTTCCACTGAATGTAACAAAGGCATTATGCCAAAACTAAATGTTAACAAGAGGAACATATAGGGGAGGGGTATGGATTCTTTGTGAAGAGAAGGAAATGTCTTCATGTAGATTATGATGGTGAAGGCATGGTTATTTACTTAGGTTGGATTGTATGATGTGCAAATAAAACTGTTTTAAAATGAAGAGAGAGAGGGTGGGCAATGGTGGCTCGGTGGCAGAGTTCTCGCCTGCCATGCCGGGGACCCGGGTTTGATTCCCAGTGACTGGCCATGTTTAAAAAAATAAAAAAGTAAAATGAAGAAAGAGAGAAGCTGAAAGTCAACAGAACCTGAAAATAAAGAGGACACCACCGTGTACATTGCCATGTGGTAGAAAAGCTGCAGAACCCTAAAGATCTCCAGGGCAGTCAGCCCCAGAAAGCCACAGTCCTCAGGGAGAGAGCCTCGCCTGGCTGATGCCTCGATTTTGGATGTCTCCTAGTCTCAACACCAAAATGAAGAAAGATTAAAAAGGTCCCTGTCTCCAGCAAAGCCTATGCCTGAAGTATCTGGTGGAAACTCTTTACTGTCTTCTGAAACAATTTTAAGAACCAGTAAGAGAGGTGAGTGACAGAGGCTCTGGTGCCAGTGGTGCTCAGCTACCTGCCTCAGAATGATGATGAGACTGAGCTGAAAGTGACATCATGGAGGTGGCAGGAGAGATAGAGGAAGGATGGTAGGAAAGTGTTCTCAGAGGAAAGACTTGAACATTTCCTTCCAACTTCGTCAAGGAGCTGTTGGGGGAGTTGAATGAACTTGGCATTTCTCAGGATGAGCAGCTCTTCAAGCCAAGTTTAGGGGAAACCACAGGCTCCGAGAGTGATGGGGATGATAGGGCAGTACTAAATCTGAAAGTCCCAACACAACAGTCACAACTGCAATGATCCAGCTGAGGAATGTTAAGGGAGTGGACTTGGGAGATATTTTCAAAGACAAGCCAACAAAGCTACAACTGAGATTGATTGAAGTAAAAAAAAATGACTTTCTATCAGTGGAAAACTATAGAGAAGAAGTTGCCTCCAACTACAGCAACTCGAGAGCTTTCAAAACCAGAAATGGACAGCAGGACAAAGACTAAGGACTACGGCAAAGTTATATTTTCACATAAGGCACAGAATGACAATGAATTGACAATCAAAGAAATAGATATAGTCACTCTCATCAATAAGGACTGCATTGATGTGGGCTGGTGGGAAGGAAAACTCAATGGCAGACGAGGCATGTATCCTGATAACTTTGTGAAGTTGCTTCCATTGGCCTTTGAAAAGGAAGAAAATAGACCCAAGGAGCCATTTCCTCCATCAGCTCCTGTTATCAAGCAAGGAGCAGGCACCACTGAGAGAAAACATGAAATTAAAACAATGCTTCCTCAAAGACCAGAAACACTTCCAAACAGAACAGAAGGAAAAGAAAGACAAAAGAGAGCACCAAAACTGGGTTTACAGAAGACTTCTGTCCCTGCCATACCACCAAAAAGACCTCGGCCACCTAAGACCAATTGTCTCAACAGACAAAGTGCACTGCCCTCAAGAACGCCAGAGTGACCAGTGAGTCCACTGACACACACCAGGGGTGACGGTCCAATGGTCAACGTGGTGGGCAGTTCTATGCCATCCTGGACAAGGACCTCTTGGACCACAGCAATGACATTGACCTAGAAGGTCTTTATTCTGTGGTGTCATTTATTGAGAAACTCAACCACCCAACCACAAGCAGACCAAACACTATGGGGAGGCGGCCCTGTCCCAGTTCCTCATGTCTTCCTCTCTTACAAGCCCCAATATCTTTGACTGTCCGAGTCCAGAAGAAGATAAAGAAGAACACGTTTCGCTTGCGCACAGAGGAGCAGACACTGCAAAGAAAACGTCAAAGACTGTTGCCATATCCCAAGTGTCCAACAACAAAGCATCTCTGCTGCCCATGCCAGGGAGCAAGGTCTCAAGTAGTGGTGGGCAAGCCCCTCTGTCCTTGGCGGTGCCCTCCCCCTGTCCGAATCTTTGGGAACAGCCGGACACAGAGCCAACTCCTGTCTCTCTTTGGTACTAAAGGAAAACAAAAGATGGAGTCTGTGGCCAGCAGCCAGGCAGCCCTGGAGGAGCTGAGAACACAGGTCCGTAAGCTGAGGAACATCAAGAAGACCATGAAGGACCAGCAGCAATGAGAGACGAAGCAGCCACTGTCAGGGTTGGATGAAGAGAAGAAAATCCGGCTTCATTTGCAGATGAACGTTAATGACATAAAGAAAGCTCTTCAATTACAATGAGTGCTTGATAAATGAAATGTCACATTATTCAGCGTGAGTCTGAGACTCAAATTTTCTGCCCCAGCCAAAATGACTTTGTGCCAAAAGATTAAAGGTTTGCCTCAACGTGTTCCCATTTGAAAGATTAGCACGAAAGTCTTGATAGCACAATGCAAATCCCCTCCAAGAGAAGATTCCTCCCCCTGAGAGAATCCTGGCTTTGGTGTTGGTTGTGACTTAGAGCAAATTGTGTCTCAACCTTTTCTACTTTGAGATTTCACATGAAACGAAAACTTAGGTGGCTTAGTCTAGAGCGGTACTTTTTTTGATGATCTTTTCCATTAATACAACGTAACTTCAGATGATTATTCATTTACAAGCTTTATAATTTTATGATTTTAATTCTATTTTGTCACAGATGCCTGCAGTGTTTGTACTACACCTAGTAAGGAGGAGCAGGCCCCTTCTTTTTCTTCAGTTACCAAGCTGCCTCGCTTTGCATTCCAGATTAGGAGTCTATTACAGATGCAATTTTAGGTCCAACCCCTCTCCTCCCCCTGCCAACCAACCCCATCACCCTGAGATAAATTTTAGCTTATATATGATGGTATATTAACAAAAAGACAAAGAAAACATCTGGTATTTGCAATGATATGGGCCTTCTTTCTAGCACTATCTTGATTGGAATTTTTGTGATGCAGCCACTATGACTCAAAAAATGTAGATTAGCCACCTGAGATAGTCCACTAGCGGCCCCTGCCTTCAAAGCTTCTCTCACCATAGCTGAAGGTCCTAAGAGGAGACAGCTGTGAAGTTGAGCGTGCTGTGTGCTAACAGCTACGACTTTTAAGTTTTCCTGGTTTGGGGTTGCTTATGAAATTAAAGAGTCATCCCTGCTTGATTTTTCATCAGCCAAGTTAGACGTCTGCTTCCTGTCCTTTCCACCTTTTGCATGAACAGAATATATATTATTAAAGCAAAAATAAATAGAAGTAAAATGCAAGTGAAAAAAATGAACAAAGAGAAACAAATGCTAGAGAAAATATGGAGAAAGAGATGCACCTAGTCACTGTTGGTAGGGAAGCTGAGAGGTGCAGCCCCTTGGCGGGCAGTTTGGTGGGTCCACAGGAGGCTAGGGGCTGCCATATGATCCTGCAACCCTGTTGCTCAGTATATACCTGGAGGAACTTACTGTGGGCACACGAATGGACATTTGCACACTGGTGTTTATGGCAGTAGTGATCGTAATTCTCAATGGATGGAGGTTACCTAAGAGTACAACGACTGAGGAAGGGAAGGGGGAACGGTGGTGTATATATACACGGACTACTCAGAAGCTGCAAGAAGGAATGAAGTTGTGAGGCATGCAGCTAGGTGAATGAACCTTAAGGACAGTATGTTGAATGAAATGTCAGAAACAAAAAGACAAATATTCTCATGCCTCACTCATGTGGACTAACCACAATATACAAACTTGGTGAGCTGACGTCGAGAGCATGGGTTATCACATTGGGGCTTATTGTAGAGGATCTAGATTGTAGGCTCTTACAGCACTCACATATATTATGGAGTTGTAGCCATTATTTCTAAATTTTCAGATATTGAGTATTTGCATATAACCTAGTTGTTTCCTGAAACTTTGGGTATTTATGTGACACCTGAGACTCAGAGTTAGAACACTGAAGCTCTGAAAGTCAGCAGTGCCCCATACAGCAACTGTTGAAAAAGTGATCAGACTTCATGTAGAGATATGAATGAAGCTGATTTGTATATGACTAAGGTAAATCAGAATATAGGGTAAAGGATGATATGGTCCATATTTTAAAGCTTCATCTTCTATCTGAGACCGAAGGGAGAGATGTTTATTTGGTGCAAAATTTATATTTTGGGTAGCACATTATCTACTTTACTTTGTATGGTCAGTTTATTTGAACATCATAATCACATGGAATCTTTAATAGGGCCTGAGATCTTATTGGTTTGTCCATGTTAGTGTGATGTCTTGATATATCCCAGAGTAATCTGGGCAGAGAATAAAAAAGTATTTGCAAAATCCCCTTGGAGGACTGGGGAGAAAGGAGGAAATATTCTACTTCTCCATCTGGGGAATTCCTGACATTCCTGCATACAGTGAGGACAACCAATTTAATAGGGTGAGCTCTCAATCTTGGGACTTGTCCCTATGAAACTTATTCTCGCAAAGGAGAAGCTAAGCCTACTTATAATTATGCCTAAAAGTCACCCCCAGAGAACCTCTTTTGTTGCTCAGATGTGGCCTGTCTTTCTAAGCTAACTAAACAGGTGAACTCCCTGCCCTCTCCACTATGTAGGACATGACTCCCGGGGGTGTAAATCTCCCTGGCAATGTGGGACAGGGCTCTCAGGGTTGAGTCAGGACTCAGCTTATGGAACTGACCAAAAGGGGGAAAAGAGAAATGAGACAAAATAAAGTCTCAGTGGCTGAGAGATTTCAAGCAGAGTCAAGAGGTTATCTTGGAGGTTATTCTTATGCATTATATACATATCCCTTTTTAGTTTATAGCGTATTGGAGTGGCTGGGGGGAAGTATCTCAAACTGTTGAGCTGTGTTCCAGCAGCCTTGATTCTTGAAGATGATTGTATTACTATATAGCTTTTACAGTGTGACCATATGATTGTGAAAACCTTGTGTCTGATGCTCCTTTTATCAAGCATATGGACAGATGAGTATAAAAATAAGGATAAAAAATAATAGGGGAAGATAAAGGATAAAAAATTATAGATTGAAATACTAGCGGTCAATAAGAGGGTAAGGGGTATAGGTTGTATGAGTTTTTTCTTTTTTCTTTTTATTTCTTTTCCTGGAGTGATGCAAATATTCTAAAAATGATCATGGTAATGAATACACAACTATGTGTTGATATTGTGAGCCACTGATTGTATACTATGGATGGACTGTATGTATGTGAAGATTTCTCAATAAAAATTTTTTTTAAAAGATAACTTTTTTTGTGTTTTGAGCTACCATTTACCAGTTGTATGTGTTTTTTACAAAACAGCTTTACTGAGGTATAATTTACATGCCATAAAACCCACCCATTGTAAGTGTGCATTGAGTGATTTTGGTAAAATTATAGAGTGTGGAGCCACCACCACAATCCATTTTTAGAACGTTTCTATCTTACTTTCTGTCACCATAAATTTGCCTTTACTAGGCATTTCCTATAAATGTTTATTTTGTGTTTAGCTTCTTTCATTTAGCATAATGTATTATTATTATTTTTTTGCATGAGTAGGTACCAGGAATCGAACCTGGGTCTCCAGCATGGCAGGCAAGAATTCTGCCACTGAGCCACCATCGCAGCACCCTAGCATAATGTTTTTAAGCTTTATCCATTTTGTAAGCATGTATCAGGTGTTCATTCCTTATTAAATTGCTGAATATTGTATTGTATGACATTTTGTTTATCCATTCTTCAGTTAATGGAAATTTGGAATATTTCCAGTTTCTGAGTATTATGAAAAACGCTGTTATGAACATTTGTGTACATGTCTTTGTATGTATTTATCTTTTCATTTGTCTTTGATAGATTCCTAGTAATGGAGTTGAAAGATTGTATTATAAGGTTATGTTTAATTTTTTAAGAAAATGTTAAAGTATTTTCCAAAGTAACCAACCATTTTACATCCCCACCAGTAATGCATTAGTGTTCCAGTTTCCCCACATCCTCACCAACACTTATTATTGTCTTTTTTTCATTTTAGCCATCCTAGTGGGTGTCTAGTTCTAGTGGTTTCTCATTGTGGTTTTAATTTGTATTTCTCCAATGACTAGTGATTTGTGCTTAATATATGTTAGTATATCTTTTTGAAGAAATGGCTATTTAAATCTTTTGCCCATTTAAGAAATTTGGTTGTTTGTCTTCTTATTAATGAGTTGTAAAAACTCTCTATGTGTTCTGGAGACCAGCTATTTACAGGTGCATGATTTGCACATATTTTATCCAAGCCTATGATTATATTTTCATTTTTTTAATGATGTCTTTTAAAGCGCAAAAATTCTCCATTTTGATGTGGTTTAATTTATCAATTTTTTTCTTTTATGGTTTGTGTGTTTGGTGTTGAGTTGTGGGATTTTAAGCAAGTTGTCTAACCTTTTCAAGTCTCAATTAATTTGTCTGAAAAACTGGAAAAATAATTCTTGCTTCAAAGGTAACTATGATTTAAGCCTGATTTCTCCATAACTGACAGGAAATAAGGGGATGTATACGCAGTGGCTGTAAATTCAAAGAAATCCTGTTCCTTGTACTTGTGCCTGGCTTGCTGGGAGGGGAGACTTGATATGTGTAAAAGCTATTAAATTTATCTGCTAATCAACTTTCTTCTAATCTTCTAATCCAAGAGATGCGCTTCATGGATGGGAGTGAATAGGCCGAATGAATAGGTAGGGGAAATCAAAATACATACAGGATTTAAGAAAGAATGAAGTTGTCTAGGGATGGAGGTAGACAGGGGTGGGAGGGAGGGGGTCTGAAAGGTCCTGGGGAAACATTTGGGGTGATAGATATTCTCATAATCTTGATTGTGACGATGATTTCATGGTTGTATACATATGTCAAAAACTCATCAATCTGTACACTTTAAATATGTGCAGTTATTGTATGTCGTTTGCACCTCAGTGAAGCCATATTTTAAAAATAATAGGTGACATGATATATAAGTTTAAGTGGTAAAAACAACCCCAAATGTATACCGGGCTGTTGACAGCTCACCCTAGGGATAAGATCACAGTCAGGTTCTGCTTCTTTCCTGGTCCTTTCACCCGTACCATTCATTCCTGTCAGTTAATATGAATTTGTGCTCCTATTTCTTCACTCCTCTGCTTTCAGTCCGTTTAGATCGGGGCATGGTGAGATATGGAGTGGAAAATCAATTGAAAGTATATAGCCTGGGAAAGAGAATACTTGGAGGAGACCATGACAGCTGTTCTAAATATTTACAGGGCTGTCAGAAAGAGGAAAGAGGAGGCTTATTCTCTGTGCTCCAGAAGACAGAAATAGGATTTCATGGGAGGCAAATCTTTCTTGCCTCTGAAAAATGAATAGCATTTTAATAAATAGAACAGCCTATAAATGAAGTAGACTCCCTGGAATGCCAGAAGCGGACAAATAGAGGCAGGAGGATATTGCAGTGAGGATTGCTGCCTTAGATGGGAAGTCGAACCAGCTTGCCTTTGAACTAGCATTCCAATAGGAAGAAGAGGGAATGTTCAGCTGGGACTCCAAAGCATATTTAATGAAGGAACTATTTACATCAGTGTGGACAAGATTGAGGGAACCCATATGGGATGCTGAGGCACCCAGGAACTGGGAGGAGTCAGTGGTCATCAACACCAAGTCTGAAGGAGAAGGGGGAGGCAATGCAGTCCCATAGCCTCAAGGAGCAGTAGGTCAACCCAAAACTGGAAGGACACCAACCCAATGGGAACTGGTGGTCATAGAGGGCGCTGCCACTGCCAGAATCAGGGTGCCAAGGCAGAGAAGCAGCAGGAATAGAACTGCCTCCCAGCCTTCCATCTCCTCTAGTTGTGTCTCACTGGCAAACCCAGTTGGAAGCCAGAAGGCACAAGAGCTGTTATAGTTTGCAGGCAAAAGCCCACAGGTCACTGAGCAGGGCAGAGAAGTGTGTCTCTAAGGTTTCTTCCATCTCAGAAAACTGTAAGCTTTGATAGATTCCGAAGCAGGCAGCCCATTTTTTTTTCCCCCAAAAGACTTGAAAAGAACAAAAGACCTGAAAATTACACTTAATCTTCTGTGAATGGCCAGTTACTGTGTGAAAGGAAAGAGGTACTTGAGCTACCTAGCAAAATCCATAAGCGTCAGGGAAATACTCTCAAAGGCCAAAAAGTGAGAAAGAAGCAGTCAACCTATATTCACTGAGCACTTACTATATGCCAGTAGATCCAATAGTTCTAAATGCTGTAGATCCAATGGTTCAGAAGGCTGAAATTATTCTTCGCGTACACTTTAGAATTAGAAGAAGAAGCAAATGATTCAACGTGCTTTCATGCAAAAAGTGTATCATTTAAGATGAACTCTACCATTTCCTAGCTGTGTGACCTTTGTTAATCTACTTGACCTCTCTGGGTCTCAGGTTCCTATCTGTGAAATGGAGTTTGATTGTCCTTACAGCATTATTTTGAGATTATAACTAGTTAATATGCATAAAGTGTTTAAGCAGTGTCTAGAGCACAGAAACATTATGTATAAATGTTTGTTATTGTTATCAGATACTATTAAGTACTAGGTGATAGAAGAGATAGTAAAGCAGAAAAATGCAGAGAAAAGGGAATATAGGCATGATGACAGTGGTGAGATAAAGAGCAAAAGGGATGGTGAGCAAAGTCACTGACATCATAGAAGAGCCAGAGGTCCCAGGTGAAGAAAGAAAACCAGCCACCTGAACCCTCAAATAATGCTACCAAAAATTTCAGCATTAACTCTAGTGACACTACAGAAAATGTACTATTATGGCCTGTTCAATGATAAATACACAGCAGAGTAAGTTACAATCCATTCTGCAATACAGAGTCTAATAATTTTTAGTCATTAAAAAAAGAAGCAAAAGAGACTTAAAAGAAGAAGAGATGCAGCGTTTCAGAGCTCAGACCCTGGAATCAGATTGGCACAAATTCAAATCCCAGCTCTACCATTTACTGTAATCTGACTGGGTCAAGTGAATTAACCTTGTTGATGATTAGTTTCTTCTTTTGGAAAATGGGAATAATTCCTATCTCAGAGGTTATTTGAGTTTGAAATGAAATAATCTATGGCCATTGGTTAGCAGGGTGTTTAGTAAGTACATCAATAAGGTACACGTTAACAAATACACGTTACTTATTGTTAACATGCTAATCAGCACATGTTGTTGATGCTGTCACACTGCTAATATAAAAAGATAGAATGAGTACCTATACATGACTTAAAAGGGTGAACACAGCAAAATGTCCGCATATTTTTCTTTAGTTGCTCTGCATGAGAGCAGGGCTTTGAAGGGACAACTTTTCCATTTCTCTTCAAACTCTGCATCCAATGCTGAGAAGCAGTATCCTATGATGTGCTCACCAAATCAGAGCACTTGTTTGTGTTTTACATGAGCAATTATCAACAAAAACACCTCCCAGTACTCAATAAGAAATTGCAATTTTTTAATGATAAAATTCAGTCCTTGCAAACAGCATTCATGAGCTAGATATTGCTAGTGAAAATGAATTGGAAAATTGACACTAAAAATCTTTGTGAATTTTTTTCAACTAACTCCTTTTTGAGCACAATCTATTCTCAGAACAGTCTTACAGTACTGATTTAAAATATGAATCCAGTTTCATGATACCTGCTAATTCTGGCTTGGTGGTTTTCAATAAATCAAACTTCATAGAATGAGAAAATGATGACGATTAGGATGGTAGATCTTCCCTACCACCCTTGCCATGCAAAACCTTTGAGATTGAAATATTTCAAGTCTAACTTTTCAAAGAAACTCATCATTTGGAAATCACTTTCAGAGCAAAACTAAAACATGAACGTCAAAGTTTTTTTAAATGGCAAATTCCATCTTCTTCTACCAGGAATAATAAACTTTTCCTAAGTACTTGTTTCTATAAAATACCTTGAAATAATCTTTACCTTCATGCTTTTATTCCCTCAATGTTTTATAAATAAAATTTTAATTAATTTGGAATAGTCGGAAAGAAAGCTTATCTATTTACTTATCCTTCAAATGCATTATTCTTAATTCAAATACAGCATTATGCATAATACAAATGAAAACCTAACTAGCAATAAATTAGATACAATGCTTTTAAAATTCCTGTACATAGGCAACATATATTACATTGCAGTGTGCCACAAACAAAATAGAACTTTTTTGAAAATTAATTATGGGACAGACTCAGAAGTTGAAAAAACACCTGAATTCATAATTCTGTGAGGCTTTGGTTTGCAACTGTTATTGATTGCAGACTGGCTATCCCTTTTTCTTAGGAAAGTCCAAAAAAGTTATGAGGCAGAAATCATATTGAAGTTTTTATTCTTCAATGTAACATACAAATATCTATAAATTTCATAATAGTGGAGAATACATTAATAATGTTCAGTGATACAGAAAACTTTTCCTTGAGAACTTTTTAGTTTATTTAGCATGTGGGTGCTAATCTATTATATTTTAAGGACCAAGAACAAATGAATCTGTGAAAGAAAACCTTGCTATTATATTTGAAAACCTTTTCTTTACTTTCTCTTCCTTTCCTTTTTGCCCCCCTTTTGGGAAAAGCTTACCTCTACAGTTCAGGAGTTTCCTTCATCTTGAGAGGCAACTATATATTATGAATGCAGTGTATCCCAAGTTGAACCATTTGCTTAGCATCTCTCACTAATTTAGCAGAAAATTTCTCCCCCGGGTATCTTTGACCATCATCACTCTCTTTTGCAAAATAAGTGAGTTTTTCTCCTTAAGGAGAATTCCCTGGCATGATCTTATTGGCTTCAATATGTGCAACTTCTTGATTGCAGCACCCACGCTGAGCTTTTGTGTTCTCTACCCCCAAAGGTCGTGTCCTACACAGGGTCCCACTGTGCTGGGTCAGCAGCACCATGGCGTGAGCATTTTTGTTCATCATTATTTGCCTAAACCTGGAGAAAATAAGATCACTATTGATTTTCCCCTCAGGTTTCCCCTACACTATGTTGTCATATACACACAGTTAATTTGCTATTACGCCTTAGGCTCCATGCATAAGGGGTATGAATGGATCCCCTGCTTTCTAATTTGGGCAGGACTAGGGTGCACGGGTGGTTCAGTGGTAGAATGTTCACCTTCCATGCGGGAGACCCAGACCATGCACCCAAAAAACCAAAAATGAAAAAATAACTTGGGCAGGACACTACTGAACAGTGGACATGCTGCAGAGAATGACTGATAAAATCTTATTTCTTCTAGCAGTCACATTGACAAGACCCAAAGCATGTACAAGATGAAGCAACCATAAGACCTTCTTTTGAGTGGGTGGGTTTCCATAGAACTCCAGAAGTGCCGTGCCATCTTTTAAAAATTAAATTTAATTAAAAAGGGAAAGTAAAAGAGCTTGCATTTTCTGGAGTTTCTCCCTAGAGGCTCTGTATCTGTTTAACCAACCAGGGATTTTTCACATATTGACATAAGCATTCATTTGCTAATTTGTTGGACATTAAACCACATGGACCTTCCTCCAAGAATCTTGAATGAAGCTATTGGGGTCCTCAGGCCTGCTCAAGTTCTGCAGCCTTCCCTGCACACTGGCGGTCTGTCCTCCTCTATCTCCTTAAATAAAAGTCAGTGCTGATCGCCTTAAGGAAAGAATGAGTTAAATGGACCAATATCCTAGCCTTCCAGCTAAAAAACCCTCAGCCTTTTCAGAGGCCTCTTAGCACCTGCAGCGCAAGGTCATTTGCACATACATAAATAAATAAATTAACAATGAATAAATAATTTAATCCTGACCACACAATGCCACCTTGCAGATCTGATCCTTTGCAGCTCCCAGTGAATTTGTCCATTCCTAATTCTTTTTGATAAAGTCCTCAGATACTTGCTGACTGTCAGGCTCATTTTCTTATTGTTTTCGCTTCATTAGCTCTGTATGACCTAAGGTCACCCTTAAAATCCACATCTCTCTCGTGAAGACTCGGAAGGGCCTTCTTTAGAGCAAGACCCCCTCCAAAAAACAAACAAAAAAAAGGATGGAAAGTGCCTGCCATTTTCTGCACACAAAAAGCCTGGAAGGTTTTTCCTCTGGGGTCTCCTGAAACCGGCCTTCATTCACTCAAGCGCAAAAATACCTCATTAAGGGGTACCAGGTTTTTGTAGCCTCTTTATCCAGTGCCTTTTGGTGTGCCTGGAGGAGCTGGGCCACCACCCCATTAACGCTGTGGGGTCACCCGCCAGTGACGGTAGAGGGCATGGCACCTGCCCACCGTGCCTGACAGGCCGTGTGCCCAAGGCTTTCCGTCCCCCTGTCCTTCAGAAAAGATGCTGGCCTTTCTCAGGGCTGGGAGAAGTGGTTTCCTCCCCACTCTTCTCTTTCTATGAAGTTTTTCAGTCTCCGATTTTCAAACTGCAGATACAGTTTCAGCGCTGGGCATAGGGGCAGGGGGCATGCCTCGTTCTCTAGTCTCCATGGTCTCCAGGTCTGGACTGGGTCCCTGGAGGCTGCGTGACAACCATAATGGTTTATTTGTAAGTTGCGTTTTGCTTATAGTGTATTCAACCTAGAGATACAGACTGGTTCCTGGCCAGGGTGGTGTGAGGGGATGGCATTGAGAATAAGTTCTTAGGGAGCTTTGAAATGTTGGTCTCTAGTTTCAAATACCCCTCTCTATCAGTGTCAGGGAAAAAATGGTGAGTATCTAACTTGACCCAGATAAATAAGCCCTCTTTCCTCTGATAATGGTAACTGGCCTTATAATGGAAATACTAAAAATGGGTCAAATATCTTTTTACCACTAATTATCTCCTGAGACCACACCATTCTCCCTTGAGTTTTCTCATCACCCTGTGATTTAATGTTGTACAGCAAGCTCTAGTTACACACAATCACCACCGATCATTTTTACCCCCACCAAAGGGTTAGCTTCTCAAATGGAGAGAAAAAAAAAGTGAGACATTGTGCTTACTGAATTTAGTAACCTTAATTAATGGGAAATAATTGCTCACTTTTGTTTTTATTGAAAATATTCACAAGACTCTTTAAATCAGTCATTCATTGTCCTTTTACAGTTTTGCTAAATCAACCTTTCCTTGATTTCTGTCAACTCTTTTGGATTTTCAAAGAGATTTTCTTTGTAATTTTTTTTTTTAACCTTCCTTCTTCTGGACCCTCAAGTGAAAACTTACTATATTATAAGAATTCTTACAGTTGCTACTTTTTAGTCACGGTGAGTCTCTTGAGTAACCAAGGAGTACAAGGAGGTTTGATAAATAGGCTCCCTTTCTTTATAAAGACAACATAACTTCAAATGTTTGCACTACCAGTTTGTGTTCGATGTTTATTGTTTTCCTCCAGTTTTGCTAGCACTGCTGTGTGAAGCACCGGGGACACTGAGGAAATAAAAATTTCATATTTCAAAAGAAAGGGAAAGGGATTTAGAAAGGATTCTGCCTTGCTTTTCAGCAGAAAGCTACCCAGTCTTTTCGATGAGAAATCTCTATTAGATGTTTCTGAACTTTGTGAAGAACAATTTATGAGAAAACAAGAGCCTACACCCCCAGAAAGAATGCTTTAGCAGAGACCTCCAGAAATGGTAAAACTGCTGCCAAAGCACCACATACTAAGTCACAACAGCAATGCTAGCTTATCCCTATTTTAGAAGTTATAAAATATTTCACATTTATAGAAAAGCACAGAATGATAGAATACTCATTTACCTACTGCCCAGTTCAACAGATGCTAACATTCTGCCATATTTGCATTAGCTCTCCCTTTTTTCTTTTTTTTTTAGGAAATCACATTTTCCAAATGCAGCTCTTCTCAACACACATGCCTGTGGGAAGTCTACCTGTCTGAATCAGTCAGGCCCTACTCTTCCTTGTAGCTTTCTCAGCAGAAGGCATCCATAAGTAAGAAAACAATCTGGCAGAGAGAAAACCAACAAATGGATATCAAACGAATACTACGAGACGAGCATCATTAGCTTTGAGACTCTTTAAACCTATCAGAAGTGTTAGAAGTATACCTGCTTCTGATGAGAGGTAGCAACATCCATAGGCATCTAAGAATGGGCCAGGAATAGATGGGAAATTCTCAGAAAAATGTTAAGGAACTAGAACTGGAAGACCCTAAGAAAACTGCCAAGAGAGCCTAGATCTCCAATGAAGATACTGTTCTAAGTGCAATAAGAGTACAGTTGCTGATAAATGTAAATATGAATGTAGATGATCATGTAGACATATGTTTAATTGGAGCAGAGAAGGAAGCTATGTGAAGTTGCAGAGGCACCCTCAGCCCCACTTGGTGGACACAGCCCCCTCTCAGGACATGGCGCTTAGGGACCAAAGTGCTGGCTGGTTTTCAGCCCCTACTGAGCTTTTTTTCCTGAAGCTTTAGTGCAGTGCTTAATGTGTGGTAATACCCAAGTCCAGCCTCTTCAGTCTCATTTCCTCTTTTCTTTGACTCTTGGCAAGTGGCCCCATGTGCTCTGGCTTCTTACAGTGGAATATAGATCTGAGACTTAGTATGCGCTCTGGTGGAGCAAACTGAATTGTTCTCATGAGTTGCTTTGGTTGTGTGCTACTTCCAGTGATGGAATTTGGTGAGAGGAGAGCCTTTCGCCAGCTACTCTAGCACACTCAAGCTTTGCATTGGTACTTAGGATAAAATCTTCAACTCACTAGAAAGTTTGTCTGCTGTGTTTCATCATTTTTGTTCACATCTCCCTCAAAATCTCTTGAAAATGCGTGGTCTAAAGAACATTGGGGTATTCCTCTTTCTCATATCACTCTTTATTCAGACTCAACATCTCAATATTTGCCATAGTCATTGAAACTCCATTTAGACATTATTTACATCGATACTTTTAAACTCAACAGAAGGAATGTTTTGTCCATTCTTATAGTGAATACTAAAAATGTCCTTGGCCTTGGACATCCCTATGAAGAGAGCAAGGGAGAAGGTGAGAAGGGAAAGACCCTGAGCCTCTTCTAGGCAAAGAACTAATGTAAACTTATACGTTCTTTTTTGGATCTCATTTCAAAAGTCACAAGGGAACAATAAACACACACTTGGGCCAGAATCCTGCCTGACCAGTGGAGGACCATTCTATGCAAGCTTCTTAGGTAGGTATGCTAGCAGTTAGCAATGAGAGAATGGATGCTGGGATAACTGTTGGCTTTTTTATTCAACTGGTGACTGGTATTATCAGTAGGAAGGGCACCCGTGAAGGGTCTGACAGAGGCCATCTTTATGAGATATTTTAGCAGTTACTGAGCTATGTAGTAGTAGGAGAAGATAACCACCTACTTGGTCAGTTTAGAACTTGTTAAACTTGTCAGGGCTGCTATTCCCTTCCATGAATTTTGTTAAATCCTTGTTTCTATGCTGTGATGTATGTTTCTGTCACCAACGGGCAGTTCCAATTCCATCAGCTGTCACCTCGCTAGAGCAGCTTCTCTGAAGGGCTTAGCAATGATGGTGTGAGCTGTCCAGTTCTGCATTAGGTAACAATCTAGACACTTAAACAATTAGCTCCTTTATGTTTCACATGGTTTAATGGGACTTGGGGGTGGCGGTGGTAGGGATGGGGGAGGCTTGTTTTGTCAAAGTCCTAGAATGCCAGACCTTAGAACAGATCTGAGAATCATCTAATCCAAGCCTTTCGTTTTACTAAAGAGGAAATCATGTCCCACAGAGTTGGAGTGACTTAGCCCTACTTTACTCATTATAACACCCAGTAGATAAACATTGCAGAAAAGGGACCACCCAATATCCTATTTTCTACTCAATGTAATGTGAAGTTCATCCTACAGACTTTTAGTGTTCTTCTGTGATTCCTCAAGATCACTATAATTTGGGGTTTCTGTGAAATTTTAATATTTTATGTAACATAAAATAAAAATTGGAATCTAGTGCTGAGATTCCTTTTATTACAACTGAGTTATACCAATATTTATAAAACAAATAAATATAGCTTCCTTTATTCTTTCCTTTTTTCTCCCTGAAGTTATTTAAGATAATTAAAAATCTGGCTTCCAAACACTACTAGTCAGGAGAAAAAGAATTTGAAGATTTAGTTGAAATGAACTTCAGATGCCTCCCAAGAAAAATATGTACTTCCTTTTAAAGAGGTAAAAATCCTTAACTAATTATACTGTTTAGAGAGTTCTTTTTTTTTTTTTTCCTATAGGGCACTGCCCTCCATTCCTATACCTCCATTTTCTTTCTAAATATATGCTTTTATCCAAGAAAAATGATAAGCTATTTTGGGAGAACAAACTGCTCATCTCTTAAAGAAAATTAAACTGTCATAGTGTGTTCATTGACGCGTTCATTCATTTGATGAGTTTATTGAAGACATTCACTTTATTATATAGTAATTTCCTTGTCTGTAAGCCCTTGAAATAGTTGTGTTAAGATATAGAAAACTTAACGGCATAAAACTGAGCAAGCGGTATATATCTACACAGTCATATGCTTATCCTAGTTTCTTTAAAAATTAGATCTCTCATTATTTCAGTACAATCATGACTCAATGTTTTATTTAAAGGTTTGGTATTCATTCCGAAATAACATGAGAAGAGAAACATACTCTTTGGGAGGAGAAATTGATCAAACCAGGACAAGTCCCTGAACTTCATGGGGTATGTAAGGCATGTTGGCCGCTCACCAAAATCTGCCTAAATTCCCACTGCCAAAATTGTTACCTCCAGAAGACGTGGCAACTATTTCAAGAAGTGTTCCAAGAGTCCCAGGCCTGGGATTCAGACATATGTGTGGGTAGGGTGTGCACAAAGCTGCAGCCGAGCCCCCGGGGGTGCTGTGGGCAGCCTGTCCCTTGGGGAACCGTTGTGCAGATACCACTGAGTTTGTTATTGGGCCTCAAAATGGAAACCAGTGATGAGTCGTTAACATTAGGCATCATTTAATATTACCAATTGGAGGCTAAGGTTCAGAGGACAGCATGGCAAGCAGTCATTTGCCGGGAAGTCTCCCAATTAGGAGATACTCTGCTTTCTGTTTGTATCTTTCACCCCATGCCTGTACTCACAGGGAGTGAGTTCTTATCCCAAGCCTAGAATTCAGGATATGACTCCTGGTTCTCCTCACTCTTCCTAATGAAATAGAGCTATATTTCATGTATTCTGTTACAACCTCTTTTTTTTTTTACACTACTGAAGCTGTTCCCCAAAGGGTATTTGACAGAGTATTTTAAAAAATGATTAAAATTATAAACACAATACTTCTTAAGACTGTGCCTAGCAACTTAGTTTTGACACCTAAGAAAGATGGTTAAGAATCCGGGGCAGTAAAGTCCCCTTGAGGGCTGGGGAGAAAGGAGGAAATATCCAACTTCCCCAGCTGGGGAAATCCTGATAATCTCACAAGCAGTGGGGACAACCGATTCACAGGCTGAGCCCTCGATCATGGGGTTTGCCCCTATGAAGCTTATTCCTGCAAAGGAGAAGCTTAACCTACTTAGAATTATGCCTGAGAGTCACCCGCAGAGAATCTCTTTTGTTGCTCAAATGTGGCCTTTCTCTCTAAGTCAACTCAGCAGGGGAATTCACTGTCCTTCCCACTACGTGGAACAGGACTCTAGGAGTGCAAAGTTGCCTGGTAACATGGGATGGGACTCCCAGCGATGAGCTGGGACCTCGCTTCATGGGACTGAGAAAGCCTTCTTGACCAACAAGGGGAAGAGAGAAATGAGACAAAATAAAGTTTCAGTGCCTGAGAGATTTTAGAGTCTAGAGGTTATACTGAAGGTTATTCTTACACATACATATAGATACCCCTTTTTAGTTTATGGTGTATTGTGGTGGCTGGAGGGAAGTACCTGAAACTGTTGAGCTGTGTTCCAGTAGCCTTGATTCTTAAAGATGATTGTATAAAGATATGGATTTTACAATGTGACCGTGTGATTGTGAATAACTTGTGTCTGATGCTCCTTTTATCCAGGGTATGGACAGATGAGCAAAGAAAATAAGGATAAAAAATAAATAAATAATAAGAAGGATATGGAGTAAAAAATTGGGTAGATTGCAATACCAGTGGTCAATGAGAGAGAGGGTTAAGGGATATGGGAAGTTATGCGTTTTTTCTTTTTATTTCTTTTTCTGGAGTGATGCAAATGTTCAAAAAATTATCATGTTGATGAATACACAACTATGTGATGATATTGTGAGCCATTGAATGTATACTTTGGGTGGACTGTATGGTGCATGAAGATATCGCAATAAAAAATATTTTTAGAAAAAGAAAAAAAGAATCGAGGGCAGCACCAGGAACTTGGCCACCCAGGCGTAGGCTGGGTTTTTGGTGTAAATAACCATAGACTGAGAGTTAGAGTTGTAGGTCTGGATTGAGTGTTAGTTCGTATCAGTCCTTTGTTAGGAGATTGATTTTTGGTCATTTTTACCTCTCATTTGAAGACATTATTTTCGCTTCCTTTTCCTTTTGTTTGCAAATAGCTGCCTAAAATAACCTCGCGAGCTCCCCCTTCTGTTTTGCAGCTGAAAATACAAGCCCCGTGCAATTTAATTCCCAGAAGTATAGCGGCAAGAGAACGAGTCCCTTGTGGGTTTGCTTGATCTAAGAGCCAGATAAATACCTGTTAAATTTCTCCTGAAGGGACAAAATCAAAAAGGGAAGAAGGTTCTTTAGGCATTCTATCAAGACTGTCACTTAAGCTAGGGCAAGAAGGCTCTATCCCATATTTGACATAAGAAACTGAAAAACATCCAATGAAAGAAGAAATGTACTATGAAGTTATATCATATTCGTAATGGAATAACTAATACCTAAAGATGTTTTAGTGCTTTCATTTTTTTATCTGTAAAGGTTGGAAAAGGACACGGCTTTAAAATATGCCGTTGCTATGGCATAGTTATGTTTAATTTTTTTTCCCCCAACACTTCTTCCCTAGCACTTTATACGTGGTTTGATTTAAATTTATTTGCATTAAGTTAATGTGAATCCTCAGTTGAGATAATTAAATATCACACAAAAATCTCATTTTCCGTATAAATGTACAAGTCAGTAGAGTACCCTATATATCATAAATTTAAAACATCAGAACACATGCATTCATCAGATTACATCTATCTATACAACTCCAGTGTAGGTCCTGGGGATACCATGGTGAGCAAAACAGAGGTTTCTGTCTCTGTGTAACTTACAGACTAGTTAAGAGTATTTATGAATACTCAGATAAACATATACCTACAAATTAAGATAAGTAATTAGAAGGTGATAAAAAGCAACAGGTCTCTACAACAGGGTAATTCATGGATAACTGAGGGAAATCTAACTTAGAGTAGTTGGTCCTGGAAGGTACCGCTGAGACCCGATGGATGAAAAAATGAAGAGTAGAGTGGGAAAGAGTGTTCCCAGCCGACAGCACAGCATATTTGGAGGTTCCGAGGTGAGAAGGACCTTCCCAGCCGAGAGCACAGCATATTTGAAGGTTCCGAGGACTTTTGAGGGACTGGAGGAAAGGCTGGAGAGGTGGCGCATAGAGAGCAACGTGGAGGGTGAACGAGATGAGTTTGGAGAGGTGGGCGAGGGTCAGATTGCAGAGACCTGCTGACTGCGGTAAGGATTTGGATTTTAGTCTGTGGCAGTGAGGGGGGCGACTGGATGGTCAGTGCAGGGGAAACACTGTCTGAATCCCATTTAAACAGGCCATTTGGACAGCTGGATGAAAACTAGATTTTGAGGTGTCAAGAGTCTAAGTCAGGGTGACCAGTTAGGAGGTGAAGGCAGCAATGAAGGTGAGAAGTAGCGTCTTAGACTACAAGATTGGCAAAGGACACAGAAAGAGGTGGAAAGATTTAAGATTTTGATGATGGATTATATGTACAGATGAGAAAGAGGGAGAAATGCCATGAATGACTCCAGTGTTAAATGGTATTGAATTGCCATGTAAGGCAACAGTCATTCTGTGATGGTCAGATATGAAAAGTAGGCTCTATTATTTAACCTTGGGAAAAAGGAATTGATAAGGTATTTTTCATTCCTCCAAGAGTAATGCACTATAAGTCTTAATTATTAGAATGGCAATTCCAAGCTCTCCATTCCTATGATCAAATTTAAATTCTGATTGACTGGGTCATAGGCTATGATGATGACAGTGAAGGGTAATAATTATGATGTTTTAAATGCCTCTAGGCCAAAAATGCATACAGGAGATAAAAGCTGGGGTGGGGGGCAAGGGTAGTGCAGTGGTAGACTTGTCACCTGCCATGCTCACTAATTTTCTTTCTGTAGCTGCAGGGTGATGGAAGATTCCAGAGGGCTTTTAAGAAGCTGGATATTGATAGTAGTCATTTCCTTTCCTTCCTAGAATTCCAATCAGTTCTTAAACACTGCAAATCCCTCCTGAATGGAGATGAGGACATTTATCACGTCATGTCAAAAGTATGACCAGAAGTTAGATGGGAAAATAGATAATAAATCTTGTTTGCCAAAAACCTTGCAGTCACTTCTGGGAAGGTGGCCGACTAGAGTAGCTCGAGATTAGCCCTGGTCCATGGAAAAGTAAGAGAAGGGACAGGAAGGCGACTGAAGCAGCGATTTGGAAGTGCAGCTGACCTAGTGGAGCCTTCTGCACATGAGGCAGTTCTGGTTGCAGAGGCCAAGGAACTGAGAGGCAGAAAGCTGGAGGCTGCCATGGGTGCATGGAGCTGTGGAGCCTGCAGGAGTGCAGGAACTGGAGACCTGGACCAGGAAGTAAGCCAGGCTGTGTTCCCTGGGCGCGCTACCCTCACCAGTGCAGCCCTGTGACCTGCGACTCACGCCACACCCCACGCACCTAAACCCCGTCACCTGCTCCCATTCCCAGTGCTCCAGGTGCCCC
>PVIY010037568.1:8997-24656 GCA_004026745.1 Myrmecophaga tridactyla
CAGCTTTCACAAACTGGTGCAAACTAGCACCTGAATACTACTGTCCCCATACCCTACCCCACAGTGAACAAATCACCCTTCTCCATGCCTCTCTACTTTTTGCCTATAGAACAAGTCTAGATTCTTTGCATGTCAGTCAAGACCCTTAACCATCTGTTTCCAGTCCACTTTGCCAACTCCACAACCCTACATCCTCCATCCCTCTCCACACAGAAAGAATACACTGTGCCACTCCAAGACACTCTGAACTGCTCACACTTAGGTCTTTACAATGCTGTCTCCTCTGCCTTCAGTCCTATCCTCAACCCCTCCCGTAGGCCTGGCAGAACTCTACTGGTCCTTTAGGGCTCAGCTCAATTGTTATTTTTCCCTTGTGCTCTATTAAACAGACTCTGTCAGTGAGCACTTACCACATTGCAGGCAGTTGTTTCATACCCATCACCTCCCAGCAGACTGTGGGCTTTTTGTGGTTAGCCACGCATGGTAACTAGAACTTAGTAAGTATTCATTGTCAGGGGAAAGGGTGAGTGAGTTCAGTATAAGCCTAGCAGTAAGTGGGAGAACTGGACCAGTGATGGAATATGTTTGTAAAATAATGACAATTATTTTCATCTTCTCAGTGGGTCTCCAATGCCCGTAGGGGCCCAGGGCTCCCTGCTGTCCTTGACTGCCTTGTGGGGCAGCACTTCATCTGGCCTTCCCATTGTGGCATAAAGTTTTCTCACCCAATCAATGGCCTTCTGAAATGTGACTCAGCTCATCTGGCCCAGATGCTGGTGTGTGCTCTTAAGACCCTGTCTGCAGGGTTCCAAGAGGAGCCCCTGGCACTTTAATGGAGTCCTCAGGCCCACAGTGCCCTTGTCTACAGAAGAGCTTCAGGAGAGGGATCCAGGACCATGTATCAGGGTTGGTCAGGGAGTATTCAGGGCTGGCTAAGCATTCAACACAGGCAGCTGCCTACATTTAGATGAGAAAAATGACTAATGCGTAAGAGAGTCCTTTAATGAGAGTCCTTTAATGCTAGTGTTTGTTAAATGCTAGCCATGTTTTCTGTTCCTGATCTCTAATGAAAGCATGCAATGGTCCACAGGATTTACTGGAGGCACTCAACTCTTCATATTCTTTTTACTTTGATGTCTTTATCTGGACTTATAGAAGAACACCTAGCAGTCTCTTGTAAACTCAGGGAGAACTTTCCCTTTCTGGTATGGCTGGTAATTGTCAGGCAATCAAATCAATTAGGTAGAAAATATTTGTTGGAAATCTACTGTATGAAATGGTTGACAAAAAAATAATGTGGAGAAAGTTTTCCAAATATATGACATACCTAACCCAGGATCACCTGCAAGTAGGTGTTTTACAAGTGATCATATTAATCCTTATATTGATATGGCACTGGAAAGCATTAATATTGCTCATACATACATGATATTATCTGGTCCTCATGATAGATGAAGCCTTTTTAATGCAGTTTTATTGAGATATATTCATATACCCTATAATCATCCAAGGTGTACAATCACTGGTTCAAACTATCATCTAGTGTGCATTTATCACCACAATTTTTGAACATTTTCATTACACTTAAAAAATACATAAGAATATAAATGAAAATGAAAAAAGCACACCCTAAACATCCCAGGTCCCTTATACTTCCCCATTAATTGCTCATTTTTTGTCCATAATTTTTTACTCATCTGTCCATACATTGATTAAAGGGAGTGGATGACAGCCTTTTGAGGCCAATGGAACAGGCATTTTTATCTCCATTTGAGAAATGAAAGAGCTAAGTAGGGCTAAGAGACATCCAAGAGCTTATGGGAAGTCACACTGAGGCAGAGCTAAATCTAGTTTGTTCAGTTTAATTCAACATGTACTGACTAAATGTTTCTTTTAGTCTGAGTAAGACCCATTGTTGTCCTTACAATTTAGTGGAAGGGGCAGACGTGATTAAGTCATTAAATCCAGGCTAAAATTCAAGGCTCTGTTATTTTCCTCTAGTTTTTTTTTTTTTTTTTTTTTTGGCCCAGCTAGATAGATGAAGGCCTCTAGTAAGACTTAGTGTGTAGAAATCCCTTCATGTCTAGCTAGGTTCCATATACCAAGCAAAGGAAATGTCTGGGAGAGAAATCAGATGAGCTCTGGATCTGCTCTGTTCTTCATGTGAGGCTTTAGTCATTGCTATTGCATGAAGTCCTCTTGAAGGAGACATCTAATATTCTCAACTACTAAATCAACCCAAATTGGCATCCAAGTACAGATTTAGGGCATAACGTGGACTAGACTGATGGCGGTGGATGTCACCAGCTCTTTTAATAACCCTCTTATTATTCTTTTACACCCCTGGTGCCTACTTTCATTCTCTGTAATCCTCAGGGATTGGGTTTACAAGCCCTTCTTGTAAGGTGTACTTCCTCTTCCAGAAGCTTTCCCTTATAATCATTTTAGCATTTCTTGCTCCTAATACCAAAGAGCAGCCCAAGCATGGATAATGACAGTTGCCAAATAGAAGATATTCTGTGGGAGCAGCATCAGAATGCTGTCATGGGGCCTAGGGTTAGATTGTAGTCTTACCTCACATCTTCTGTTTGATCCTAGAAAAGTCATTGAGTCTCTTGCCAGATTTTTATTTCCAACCAAGGAGAAAATGTGCATCCCAGGCAATTTGTATAGAAAAAAGAACATTTAGAGTCAGTAGGTTCAAGTTCCAGTCCCACCACTTAGTAGTTTGTGACTTCACTTAGTCCCTCTGATTATTGTTATTCAAATAACGACAAAACTTACCACAGAGTTGTTTTGAGAATTAAATGAGATAGTGTCTGAGATTGCTTTGCCAACTCCCAAGCATTTTGAGAATATTAAGTAATATTCTCATTCTGATCACTCACCCATTATCTGGTCCCTTAAGCACTTATGTCTGTTATTCGGGATTATACTTTGGTCCCCTTGTTGAACAATTATGATATATAATTGTTCCCATGATATGTAACTGCTCCTCAGTGGTTCACACATGTATGTTTTGTTTCCCTAAGGTGAGTGGGAGTAAGGGGAGTGGGAGTTCCTTAGGGGACCCTTACTTACATAGTTATCTCCTGGTGCTACATAACACACACATACTTCAACCACATTAAGTTCTGTTAAATGCATGTTGGATTTTTTAATGAATAGAGGACTTAAAAAGTCCTACCCTGACTCTCATTTTTTAGATACATATGGGTAATGGACCCGAAATTCTTACAGCCTCTGCTTGGCATTTACTAGCAGATGCGCTGCCTCAACTGGTCCATTTCTTCATGAACTCTTATGACCAGGAAGTCTAGAGGTAGGTTAGTTTCTTCCTGCAGAGAGCCTCTTTTCCTGAGCTCTTTCAGGGCTCAGGTAACTCAGAAAAGAGATAAGGAAGGCATACTCTGTGCCCTTTGAAACGTCTTTAGGCTGGTATCCCTGGATATTCTTTCTTGTCTTAGAAACCTTCAAAATAATAGGATGAAATAACTTAAATAAAGGTTTCAAAGGCTGAGTGTAAAATGGAAATCAGAAATGCTTCAGGAACAAAATTTGCTACAGATCCAGTTAGGCCTCCGCCTCCCCCAGGAAAGGAATCCACTTAGCCCAGCTCTGACTTGATTTAGATTCCATTTCCACTAGGTTCAGCTGAAATTCATGTGGTTGCTGCCATAAGATGGTCCTAGGGTCCCTTCAGAGTGCTTCCCTCCTGCTTTCTCCTGTCTCTAATCGACTTTCCTTTCTTTTCATTCATTTCTTGGAAGGATTTGGTTTGCCATTAATCTGACTTTCTAGACCTCACGGGCAACCGTCCTCATCTGAGCTGTCTTGTCAATGAACCTGCTTATTTTCCATGCACTACACATTCTGCAGCCTCCCTTACCTGACTCCAGGGTAATTGCTTAGCTAGTAGCTATGTTGAGTGAAGTCAGGTTGTAAAAAGTCAGACTTGCCCCCACCTCAATAAACATTTTTTTCCAGATTTAAATTTCTTGCATTATAAGCTAATTTTTTCCCTTCTCATTTAATTTTGTTGAAACCTTTATATTTTGAGGATATTTTTGCTTTTTCTGGGCCTGAACATAGAGTGCAGGCCAAGCAGTTTATTGATGCAACAAGTCCCAGACATTGCTTCTCTCAGAATGCACAGTTATTAGCTACCCTCCACATCCAGGAAGAGCTCAAAGCAAAAGCATGCAGGTCTCTGTCTAGTCCAGTTTGCACCCTGATTGTCAGTCCCCAAAATGACTGATTCAGAGCACACAATTCTGTTGTTCCCATTTCTTAATCTGCTACAGTAATTCTTAATCTCTTTGGGTGATGTTCCTATTTAAGAATATGATGAGACTCACTAACTCACAAGAAAAAATGTATATATGCACAATATTTTGTGTATATGGTAGGGAGAGACTTTGGGTAACCTCTTAAGGCTCTCCATGGACTCTCTCAAGTGTCCACAGCCTTTGGGTTAAAAAGTCCTCCGAATGTGTCAACAGACCTTAATATCTGGAAGAGAGGGAAGGAGGGCATGCAGAGGTGATGTACCATAATTGCCACCAGTGCCCTCAAGGAATTGTTCAGAAGTAACTGTCTTTGACATTTATGAATATCCCCTACTGACCTCCAAATAGAAAATATTAAATTTTGGAAGATGTTCCTGAACCAAAGCAGGAGAAAATAAGTAAGAGAATGGTAGGTAAAATGCAATGATATGATTAAGACATATTAAAGAAAATAAGCAAAAGTTTACTTACTAGTAAATATAAGCCAGTAATAACAAGGAGCCACATGGGTAATCTGACCTTATTCCTTCACCAGCAGTGACAAGGAAACCTTTATACAGCAAAAATATCCTTCCTGAATGGAAGAGAAATTGATACATTCTCAGATGAAGGAAGGGTAAAAGAATGTCACCAGCAGATCTACTCTAAAACAATGGCTAAACAAAGTTCTATAAACAGAAAGCAAATAATAAAAGAAGGAATTTGGAAATATCATTGTTAAGGTTTGCTAAAGCTGTTGAATGCAATATACCAGAAATAGGTTGGCTTTTAACAATGGGGATTTATTAAGTTACTATTTTAAGGTCATGAAAATGTCCAAATTAAGGCATCAACAAGAGGATACCTTCTCTGAGTATACTAGTTGAAACTTCTATGTACCCCAGAAAAGCCATGTTCTTCTAATCCAGTCTTGTAGGGGGCACACCTATTGTTGGGTGGAATCTTTTGATTAGATTGTTTCCATGGAGATGTGACCCATCCAATTGTAGATAGGACCTTCTGATTAGATGGAGATTTGGCCTGCCTACTCAAAGTGAGTCTTAATCTGCTAACTGGAGTCCTTTAAGTGAGGGACATTTTGGAGAGCACACAGATGTCTGGAGATGCATAAAGAACTAAGAGAGCAGTTTGAACACAGAAGCCAGGAAAGAAGGACAGCAGACATTGCCATGTTCCTTCCCATGTGATGAGAAGCCAGACATGAGAACGTATCTTAACTTAGAAATTTTCGTGGCCTTAGAATTTTATCTTGTATCTTGTATCTTTATCTTGAAACTTGGCTTTATAAAAGCCAATCCATTTCTGGTATATTGTATTCTGGCAGCTTTAGCAAACTGAAACACTGAGGAAAGGCTGCTGGCATCTGGGCTTCCTCTGACACATGGGAAGGCACATGGCAACATCTACTGGTCTTTCTCTCCTGGGTATAGCTTCTTATTTTAGTGGCTTTCTCTCTTAGCTACTGTAGGTCTTTTCTTCACATCTCTGGGGTGTTTCTCTCTAAGCTCTCTGGGCTTTTTCTTCACAAAGGATTCTAGTGAAGGATTAAGACTACCCTGAATAAACTGGGTCGCATTTCAATCAAAATAGCCTAACCAAAATGTCCAACTCACCACAATAGGTCTTCTCCCACAAGAATAGATTAAAAGAATGTAGACTTTTCTGGGGTATATAACAGATTTAAACCAGCACAATCAGGAAGGAAGAAAGAACATGGAACGTAAAAATATAGATCAATAAAATAGACTTTCCTTCTCTCTTGAGTATTCTAAATTATGTTTGATGGTTGAAACAAAAGATATAGCACTATCTGATGTGTTTCTAAATGTATGTACAGGAAATATTTAAGAAAATTGTATTTTAAATAAGGTAGAGTAGAAGGATATAAAGTGAGATAAGGTTTCTATACTTCACTGGAACTAATAAAATAAGAACACCAGTAGAATGTGATAAGTTGTATAATATAATACCTAGAGCAACCACTAGTAATAAACAAAGAGACACACTCAAAAACATTATAGAGTAGAATTATTAAAAATATTCAAGTAATCCATAGGAATGCAAGAAAAAGAAAACATAGAAACAACAGAAAGAACAAACAAAACAAAAATAAAATGGCAGAGTTAAAATCTAGCATATAAATTACATTAAATATTAATGGTCTATATATACCAATTAAAAGACAGAGATTGTCATAGTGGACTTTTAAAAAATGACTAATGATTTTCTCTCTATAAGAAACTCACTTCAAAAATTATATATTCTGGTTGGTGTGATGGTGGCTCAATGGCAGATTTCTTGCCTGCCCATGCCAGACACCCAGGTTCAATTCCTGGTGCCTACCCATGTTAAAAATATATATAAACAATATATCATGCAAACATTAATCAAAAGAAAGCAGGAATGGCTATATAAATATCAGCTAGAGTACAGTTTAGAGCAAAGAAATGACTAGAGACACATGGATCGACTTACCAAGAAGATGTATCAGTCCTAAATGTGTATGCATTAAATAATACAGCTGAAAGATATGCTAAACCGAAATTGATAGAATTGAAAGGAGAAATAGACAAATTCACAGATATAATTGGGGATGCCACCTACCCTCTGACAACAACTGATAGAACAACTATCCAGAAAATCAGCATGGATTTAGAAGAATTCAACAATATCATCAACCAACAGGATCTAGTCAACATTTATTGAACACTCCATCCCACAGCAGCAGAATAAGCATCCTTTTCAAGTACCGACAGAATACATACCAAACTAGACTATATCCTGGGCCAAGAAACAAGCCTCAACTAATAAAAAAAGAATAGAAATCATGCAGATCATGTTCTGCAACTTCAGTGGAATCAAATGAGAAATCAAGAACAGAATGAAAACAGGAAACCTCCAAACACTTTGAAACTTAACAACATACTTAAATAATCTATGGGTGTTAAGAGGAAGTCTCTAGGAAAATTTTAAAAAGTACACAGAACTGAATGATAATGAAAGTACAACGGAAAGAAGGAAATACTAAGATAAGTGCAAAAATAAATGAATTTTGAAACAAAGAAACAATAGTGAAAATCAATGAAAAAAATAGGTCATTAAAATATCAGTAAAATTGGCAGACCTCTAGCAAGACTGACTAAGTAAAAAGAGAGAAAGCACATATTACCTGTATTAGGAATAAAACGGGATATCATCACAGATTCTGCACATTTCAAAAAGGTAATAAGGGAATACTGCAAACAACTCTACACACATAAATTTGACAACTTGGATGAAATGAACTAGTTCCTCAAAAAGCACAAACAACTACAACACACCCAATATGAAATGTAATTGAGTTACATTTAACTATTAAATTGAATTTTTAATTTTAACACTCCCATAAAAACAGTACCCAGGTTCAGCTGGTTTCGCTGGGGTGTTCTACCAAAGGTTTAAAGAAGAGTTACCACCAGTTCTTCAAAATCTCTCCCAGAAAATAGAAGAAGAGGGATAACTTCTCAATTCATTATTCAAAGCTAGTATAAACCTGCCATTAAAAGCAACAAAGACAAGAAAAGAAATCTAGAGACAAATACCCCGTATGAATATAAATACAGAAATCCATAATAAAATATTTGCAAATAGAATTCAGCAATAAGTTAAAATAATTTTACACTATAATCCAGATTTATTCCAGGGATACAAGGTTGATTCAATATTCAAAAATCAATCATTGTCATTGATTTAGCAATATAAATAGGCTAAAGAAGAAAATCCATATGATTATATCAATCCATTCAGAAAAAGTATTCAACCATATTCATGATAAAAACTCTCAACAAACTAGGATTAGAGGGGACCTTATTCAATTTGATAAAAAACATCTATGAAACCCCTAAAGTTTACATTATATTTAGCGATGAAAGACTGATTACTTATTCCTGAGATTGGATGTCATATCTGCACTCACCACTCTTTTTCAGCATTCAGGAAGTCCAGCACAATAAAAGAAAAAAAAGAAATAAAAGGCATAAAGATTAGAAAGGAAGGAGTCAAACTGTCCCTATTTGCAGATGACACAATTGTCTGTTTAGAAAAATCCCAAGAAAACTACAACAAATAAGTGAGTTGAGCAAGGTTTCAGGATTCTACCAAAAGTTTAAAGAAAATACAATTTAAAGAAATAAATTGTATTTCTCCATATTAGCAATGAACATGTGGTCACCAAAATTTAAAATCCAATACCATTTACAATAGCTTAAAAATGAAATCTTAGTTGTAAATCTAACAAAACCTGTATAGAACTTGAATACTGAAATTTATAAATGCTGATGAAGGAACTCAAATACCTAAATCAATGTAGGGACATTCCGTGTTCATGGATTATAAGACTCACTATAGTAAAGATGTCAGTATACAGGTTTAATGCAATTCTTATTAAAATCCCAGCAGCATTTTTCATATTTACATAGGCAAGATGTATTTGGAAAGGCAAAGGAACGGGAGTCACTAGAACAATTTTGAAAAAGAAGAATAAAGTGGGAGAGGCATTCTACCCAATTTTAAGACCTAATAAATAGAACTACAACAATTAAGACAGTGTGGTATTGGAGGTGAAATAGATACAAAGATCAATAGAATAGAATAGAGACTCCAGAAATAGACCCACACATATATGTCCAACTGATTTTTTATAAAGGTGCAAAAGCAGTTCAATGGAGAAAAGATAACCTTTTCAACAAGTAGTGCTGGATCAATTGAACATCTATAGGCAAAAAAAAAAAATTGAACCTCATCTAAATCTCACACTTAATGTAAAACTTAACTCAAAATGTATCATAGACTTAAAATGAAAAACTGTAAAACTTTTAGAAGAAAACAAGGAGATCGTCTTTAGGATCTAATTAAATTAGAAATCAGTAACACAATATTTGGAAACAAAGTGAAATCCCATCCTCCTAGCTCTCATGGTGCTTTCTACAACACACTGGGACTTGGGTTGCCCCCAGAATTTATCTAGTCTCATCTCCTCTTCATTAAGGAAACTGAGGCTCAGTGAAGAGAAATGACCACTTCAGGGTCCCTCAGATGTTCAGTAACTCAGTAACACACTGTGTCTGGCAACACAGCAACAACTCTTTTTTCTGATAACTGCACTGGAAGGAACAAATCTGAGCCCACCTCATCTGTAAAGCCTCCTGAGGTTCCCCTGGACTGAGCTGGCCCCTCCCTCCTCGGGTGCCCCAGCACTTGGCATCTCCTTTATCATTCACTGTCATGCTATAGGAATGTAGTAGTTACATTTCTCTCGCCCTAACTGTGCCAGAGGTCTTCTCAGGGCATGGGTCAGGTCTTATTCATTATAGTCGCTCAGTAAATGTTCAGTGAATGAACAGATAGACGTTTTCTTTAAAGAATGTATGCCTCCTGTGATGGTTAGGTTCTGGTGTCAACTTGGCCAGGTGATGATGCCCAGTTGTCTATTCAAGCAAGCACTGGCCTAACCATTGTTCCAAGGATATTTTATGGCTGATTGATAAGCCAGAAGGATGGTTTATTAAATCATCAGTCAATTGATTGCAGCTGTGGCTGATTACATTTATGATCAACCACGGGCGTGTCTTCTGTAAATGAGATAATTCAATCAGTTGGATTTGATCCAATCAGTTGAACACTTTTCTGGGAGAAGAGAGAATTTTCATTTCTTCTTCAGCCAGGGAGCCTCTCCTATGGAGTTCGTTGAGGCCCTTTATTAGAATTGCCTGCTTCATAGCCTGCCCTATGTATTTTGCACTCTTGTATTCCCGTGTTTGCGCGAACACCTTTATGAATCTCATATTTACAGATATCTTCTGTTGGTTCTATTTCTCTAGAGAACCCAGACTAATATACCTCCCAAGAAGGCATACACTTACAACCAATCCTGCACTTGGAGAGTTCTGTCAAGTTGTGAGTGCAGGGGTGAGCAGCGGCCATGAGGAGCTCACGTGGGTTATCGTAGTGTTTGAAATTTTCTGCTGCCCATTGCCATAAAGGTCATTTAGTGATTCTGAAGCAGCCTAATATCTTGTAGCTCTTGTTTCTTGCAATTCCTATTCTGGATGCCCCAGACCACTTTTTTTTTATTGACTCTTCTTTCATCCTGAGATGGGCAGAATTACAAAAAAAAGAAGGAACTTCTTTCCTTTTCCCTTGTTGTGATCTGATTCCAGAGGTCCTTATCAAGCATACATTTTCTTCCCCCTGATTTTATAGCCATATTTAAATTATGCTGGGGGAAGTCATTTATTGGATTCCTCAGGCTCCTGGTAAAGAGTCTATGAAATCCTTGATAAGCTTAATATATTTGTATTAAAAAAATAGTATGAATGTTGAATTGTTCCCAACTTTAAGTCATACTTTTTAAAATCCATTTTATTTAATATATGACCCCAATTTTAAAATTACTTTGAAAGAACTGATGTGATGAGATTGAAATCAGTTCTGGGTGCTCTTTCATTATTCCTGAGTGAACCATGTGCTGGACACACAATCTATGCTGCCATTTCTTGTGTGACATTTAGAGTCTATTTGTGGGTGCAGCACCCTCCCTTGGAGGTTTCAAATTAGTCCTCTGTGAAAGATTATGTGCAGGCTCTTTTTAAATGCTACCATTAAAAAAATAAAATTTAATGGAAAGAGATAAGCTTTTCCCAACACAAGCCTGCTCTGGTTTTATATTTCCTTAATCTGTTTTATATGCTGCTGCAGGAAATTAAACCAAAATTGTCTTCTCTGACATGTGCATGTGTGGCAGTTGGGAGGGGGCGCTGAGAGAAAGGAGACACAGAGCTACAGGAAACACTTGCTCTGGTTTGTCAGAGATTTGTTGCAGCTTTATTGGTGGGAAATAAAAGCCCTCCTCATCTCCCTGTTGTGCTAAAGAGCAGTGGCTGACTTGAAGAGCTGGCCTGTGGCTGGGGCCACTCAGGACTCCTGCTTGCATCATTGGAAACTTGTTACCTCAGCTCACCTGTAGGACCAGGTAATGTCCAGGCAAGGGCCAGATGTCCTCCAGCACCAGGCCTGAGTTTTAGCTTCCTGTCTACACAATATTTACATCATATCACACACACACACACACACACACACAAGCTAGTAACAGATGTTTTGCACATTACTGAATCCTACTTCTTTCTTCCTTCTCTCATTTTTTCTTTTACCTCTGTCCCATCATGCAGAGAAAATTATAATGTCTACTTGTTAATTAATCATGTCTATATTTATTTTTACCTTCTGAAAAAATGATGTGGATTTTTTTGTGAATCTCTTCAAATTGGTCTTATGCCTGTAGGTATACCCATTTCCTTTCTGCTTCTCTTGGTATCTCAAATCCTACACTTACATGCCAAGGGATTGCCCCTACCCCCACCTTTGCTTAGATGCTACATCACCAAATAGGAGAATGCAGGACATGACCAGCAGCATGTACAAGGTCGCCTCCAGCTCCTCAGGGTGTCTCAGAAGCCACATCCAGGAGACCCTCTAGTTCCTCTCCTTGGTTACTGCAGCCCTGTTCACAGGTGCAGGCTGTCAGTGCAGTCAAGAAATGGAGACGGGGTTGAGTCCAGAGTAGGTGCTCCTCCTCAGTCCATCTCTCAGGCCAGGCAATCTAAGGAAGTGGTGCTTTCTTTAGCATGAGGGCTTTTGGACTAGATGACCTTTATGGAAGGGGCAGGCTATGAAGTATGGATGTGCGGCCTGGGGAAGTGTCCCTTCCCTGGATCTGCCTCTGCAATTCCAAAATGACTATGGAACTGGAAGCCTCCTGTGCTGGATCTGCTGTAGCCCTGGTAGGTCTGTCCCTTGAATAAACAGGAAGATTCTGGATCACTGGCAATTAATTTTAGCACTTGAGGTGTAGATCTTGTTCTTAAAACTGGAAAAGGAAGGAAAGTGAAATTTATGACAGAAAGAAAGGCATAGAGAAAAGAAAATTGGGGTCTGTAATGTTTGAAATCATGCAAGTGAGTTTCACAATGTCAGAATGATAAGGTGGCTTTGTAATCTAGCTTCTAAGTCAAACCACAGAAAAACACAGATCTTCCCCCAAGTGAGTAATCTGGAGAAATAAAGCCAGGAATGCAAAAAGAAGCTGGTCTGGGAGTTCTCCTGAGAAACAAGGCCAGGCCTGCACCCAACAGAGGGTGTCTGTGAGAGACAGGGAGGGAGAGTGAGCCCTGGCAGGTTAGGCCTGACCTTTTTCTGGACTAATGACTTATTAATGGGCAGGGTGGAGGGTTATTTCCCTTTCAGCAGAGGTTTACAGTCAGTGCTTCAGGCCTATTCATCTTCCTTTGCCAGATCACAAGCACATCTGCCTTGCTGCTGAGTAGAAGGGAAAAGAACATCTAAGACTGCTTTCAAATAAAGAATTTCCCATGAAGGAGTTGAAATATCTCTCTGATCCCAGAAACAACCTCTCTTTATAATCATGCCCTCATGCAAGTCTCTGACTCAGACCTTAAAATGTCCAGAACAACAGAGAAACCAGGGCAGTAGGGGAATGAGAATAAAATACGAGGCATTTGCTCCTTGAATGGTATCAAACATTGTTTTTAATCTTCTACCTAGAGGAATCTCACAGAGCTTGACTGCCTACAAGGGGGGGGCTGCTCCCAGCTCCTACCCTTCCCTCCCAGGACACTCCCCACCCTCGACATTTACCTACAGATTTTGTGCACCCACGGGGCAGACTCAGCAGTCTCACAGACTTCAGTTAATGAGAAACGAACCCCCAGTCCACCCCAGACTCTCAGTCCCAGCCACTTTCTGGGTTTTCCAGCTGGGATTTTGCAGAGGTGAGGGATCACCGGATCACAGCGCTTTTCCAGGCTAAGAAAGATGGGCCTGAGGAGATGGACCTTTCCTTCCCTTTCTCTTTTCTCCTCTTTCAGGAGCTAAATCTAGACCCTCTCTGCCTGCCCATTCCTTTACTCCAGTCCAGTGGGAACATTTTTTTTTTATATTCATCATCACGATCATTTCTTAGAACATTTGCATCAATTCAGAAAAAGAAACAAAAAGAAAACAGAAAAAAACTCATACGTACCATACCCATTACCCCTCCCCCTCACCTATCACTAGCATTTCAATCTACTAAATTTATTTTAACATTTTCCCCACTATTATTCATTTATTTTTAATCATATATTTTACTCATCTGTTGATAAGGTAGAATAAAGGAGGATCAGGCACAAGATTTTCACAATCACACGTCACATTGTGAAAGCTATATCATTATACAATCATCTTCAAGAAACATGGCTACCGGAGCACAGCTCTACATTTTCAGGCAGTTCCCTCCAGCCTCCATTACGCCTTAACTAAACAGGTGATATCTATTTAATGCATAAGAATAACCTCCAGGATAACCTCTCGACTCTGTTTGGACTCTCTCAGCCATTGACACTTTATTTTGTCTCATTTCACTCTTCCCCCTTTTGATCGAGAAGTTTTTCTCAGTCCCTTGATGCTGAGTCTCAGTTCATTCTAGGATTTCTATCCCATGTTGCCAGGAAGGTCCACACCCCTGGGAGTCATGTCCCACGTAGAGAGGGGGAGGGTGGTGAGATTGCTTGTCCTGTGGGCTGACAGAGAGAGGCCACATCTGAGCAACAGAAGAGGTTCCCTTGGGGGTGACTCTTAGGCCTAATTTCAAGTAGGCTAAGCCTATCCTTTGCGGGGTCAAGTTTCATATGAACAAACCCCAAGACTGGGGGCTCAGCCTATAGCTTTATTTGTCCCAGTGGGAACATTTTTAAAGCGGCATGAAAGGACTCCTGGAACACCAGCTGAAAGTACTCATAGATCGGACCACTTCACTTCTCCAAGTTTTTCATCATAAAATGGAAGGGTCTGACTCAATGTCTGCCAAGGTGCTTTCCAGCTCTAAAAATCTATGGCTTTAAAGGTGTTTTTACCTAAGAATCCCACTCCAAGAATTTATTGTAAGCAAATATTCAACCAATGGAAAAGGTCATACCTTGGCAGATGTCCATACATCATAACAAAAAATTAGAAGTGATCTACATTTCCAAGTGTAGGTCAGTAAATGATGGTATATAAACATGATGTAACTAATTGTACAAAACATTAAAATGGTAATTATACTGGCTATAAATTAACATCGAATTATTAGTGAGCATTTACTATGTCAGTTATTCTCAATCCTGATGGTATATTAGAATCTGTTGGAGGCTAGGCCTCACCCTCATCCCAGAGAGGTTTCAGTTGATCATGTGTACAGTCAACCTTGGTATTTATTTTGAAGCTCCCCAGTTGACACTGCTTTGCAGCCAGGGCTGAGAGCCTGTACCATGTGCTAGGTACTTTGCTGGGTGCTTAACAGACACCAGAGTCACATCTTTATACATCTCCATAAAGCAGTTCCACTGGATACAATGGGTTTGGTACTTCTCCCACGCCCAGTTCAGCAATGTGGGATTACTGCTTATCTCTAATGTATTTATAGCAAAAATATTTTTGAGGGTGTTCTGATTGTTTATTTGGGCATAACAAACCATCGCAAAATTTAGTGTAATAAAACAACGATCATTTTATTGTGCTCACAAATTTTATGGGTCAGAATTTGAACACAGCACAATAAGGGTGACTTGCCCCTTTTCCACAGTGTCTGGGTTTTCAGCTGGGAAGACTGGGATCTGGCTCTCTTCTGGATAGGGACGGAATCACTTGAAGGTTCCGTTATGCATGTCGGGTGCCTGAACTAGAATGACTTGAAAGTTGGGCTCAGTTAGGACTGGCAGTGAAGGTGCCCATGCACAGACTCAACTCATGGCTTAGGCACAGCGTGGAGGCTCAGGTTCCTGGAGGAAATGTACTAGTGAACAAGGGAGAGGATGTGTGGACATTTTGGAAGTCAATAGCATCAGTTCTACCATACTCTATTGTTGAAGTAGTCAGAAATCTATCCAGACTTCAGATATATTTTTGAGGTAAAATTGACAAAATTTGGGAATGAACTGTATATGAGGAGTAAAGGAAGGGATGGTCAAAATGCTGATGCCCTAACGTCATATTAATAGACTACAAAAATATATGTATATCATAGTTGCATCGCATATAGAAGAGAATTAAATACAGCAGGCAATAAAATTTATGTTGTGGTGGTAGCAGCATGGCATTTCATCATTTTGGTAACTCTTCTTAAACCCCTAACTATCCACCAAACCCATGCAAAACAGTCCCTCAAGACCATTGTTGATCACTAGGTCCCAGCATGACTCAAGTAGTGAATCTGCTTTCCAGACACTACATTCAAAGATTCCCCCTTGTCGCTTCACATTCTGATGCTGCCAGTCCAATTAGAAGCTGCTCACGCTG
>PVIY010037569.1:0-24548 GCA_004026745.1 Myrmecophaga tridactyla
AAAGAGGCCCTCCTGGGGGTGACTCTTAGGCCTAAATTTTAAGTAGACTTGACCTATCCTTTGTGGGGTTAAGTTTCATATGAACAAGCCCCAAGACTGGGGGCTCAGCTTATAGCTTTGGTTGTCCACACTGCTTGTGAGAATATCAAGAATTCAACTTGGGGAAGTTGAATTTCTCCCCGTTCTCACCATTCCCTGATGAAATTTTATTTTGTCTTATTTCTCTCTCATCCTTTTTGGTCAAGAAGACTTTCTCAATATCATGATGCCAGGTCCCAGCTCATCCCTAGGAGTCATGACCCACATTGGCAGGGAGATTTACACCCCTGGAAGTCATGTACCATGTAGGTGGGAAGGGCAGTGAGTTCACCAGCCAAGTTGGCTTAGACAGAGAGGCCACATTTGAGCAACAAAAGAGGTTCTCTGATATGACTCATAGGCATAATTATAAGCAGGCTTAGCTTCTCCTTTGCAGGAATAAGTTTCATAGAGATGAGCCCCATGATTGTGGGCTCAGCCTATTGAATTGGTTGTCCCCAGTCCCTGTTAGAATATCAGGAATTCCACAGATGGGAAAGTTTAATATTTCCTCCTTTCTCCCCAGTCCCCCAAGGGGACTTTTGCAAATACTTTTTTATTCTCTGCCCAAGTTACTTTGGGATATTTTGGGATATCACATTAACTTGTACAAAGAAACAAGATCTCATGCCCTTTTCAAGATTCCATGTAACTATGGTGTTCATGTAAATTAGATAATTTACTACCTAAAATATACATTTTGCACCAAATAAACACCTCTTTCTTTGGTCTCACACAGAAGTTGAAGTTTTAAATTATGGCTCCTATCATCCTTTATCCTTATTCTGATTTACCTTAGTTCTATCCAGATCAGCTTCATTCATATCTCTGGTCAAAGTCTGATCACTTTCTCGACTAGAAAATCCATGCTCTTTTAATTCAATCTTGTGGGTGCAGACTTATTATGGGTGGCATCTTTTGATTAGGTTGTTCCCATGGAGATGTGACCCCACCCATTCAAGGTGGGTCTTAATCAGCTAACTGGAGTCCTTTAAGGGAGGGACATTTTGGAGATGCCAGAAGGACCCACAAGAACTGAGGAAGTATTTTGAAACCAGAAGCTGGGAGAGAAAGACAGCAGATGTTACGTTATGCCTTCCCATGTGACAGAGGAACCCAGGTTCCAGCTGCCTTTCCTCTGAGAAGGTGTACTTTTATTGATACCTTAATTTGGACATTGTCATGGCCTTAGAATTGTAACTTAATAAATCCCCTTTATAAAAGCCAATCCATTTCTGGTATATTGCATTTCAGTAGCTTTTGCAAATTGAAACAGCAGCTTTCACAACCAAAACACTTTGCTTGTGACCACATCTTTCCACCCCCTTGCTCCTATCTTCACATTCCCTACTTCCTCTTTGCAGTCAAGTCTCCTGCCTTCTTCTTCTATAAGGATACTTGTGATTATATTGGTCCCACCTGACTAATTCAGTATGCTATCCTTGTCTTAAGATCCTTAGCTGAATCACATCTGCAAAGTCCCTTTTGCAACATAAGGCAACATTCTTCAGTTCCAGGATTTATAAACTGGATATCTTAGGAAGGCGTGGTGGTTTGAAGCTGAAATCATCCAAGAAAAACATTCTTAACCTTAATCCCTACCTGTGGGTATGAGCCCATTGTAAGTAGGACCTTTTGATGAGGTTACTTCAGTTAAGGTGTGGGCCTTAATTCTATTACTGGAGTCCTTTATGGAATGACTTTCAGAGAGATAAAGCCATGAGAAGCAAAAATCTGAAATTGGCAAGAAGCTGAACACAGAAAAAAAAAAAAAAGAAAGGCCAGGAGAGGCTGTTATGTGCATTGCCATGTGATAGAGGAGCCAAAGACAAAGGATCACTGGCCTTTGTCACAAAGACAAAGGACTCCAGTTAGCTAATTAAGACCCACCTTGAATGGGCGGGGTCACATCTCCACATCACTGGCCCCTCCCAGAATGCCAGTCTTCAGGAGGAAAGCATTGCCTTGATTATGTCTTGATTCAGACTTTCTCTTAGCCTCAAAACTAAAACCATGAGCTAATAAATCACCGTTGTTTAAACTAACCCACTGCATGGTACTTGCTTGAACAACTCAGAAAGCTAAAACAGGGGCCATTTTTCAAGCTTAGCACAAGACTTCTTTGATTTTTCCCTTTCTATTACTACACACATCTAGTCAGGCACCAAATCTCGTGGTTCTGGACATTGATTGCATACTGGAATCACCGGGACAGCTTCTATAGCTACCAGTATCTGGGCTATATCCAGGTCAAGAGAATCAGAACTTTCAGGGAGTTAATGTGAGCATTGCTTCTTTTTAACTTTCTATTTTGATAAAATTTCAAACTTACAGAAAAGTTGCATGGTGGGAACAAGTAACTCACATACACCTTTAATTCACCAGTGTTTATATTTAGTACCATTTGCTTTTTCATTCTCTTGCCCTCTTCCTTCATATTTTTCTGAGCCCTTTGAGAGTAGGTTTCAGTCACCTTTACCTTTCAGTTTCCTTTCACCTTAAGTCCTTCAGTATCTACTTCTTAAGAATAAGAACAGTCTCCTTCATAACCACAGTACCAATGCCAAAATCAGGAATTTAACATGGATACAATACAATTTGCTTTCCCAGCAGGGATGTTATGAGATGATAACAATATCACAACCCCTGCTTTTTTACTGTTTTCTATTTGCCTGGAACACCTTTGCCCAAAACTTTATTTCTAGCTTTCTGAGTTACCTTTTACTAAATGCACTTCTTGTACAGAACACACAGTTGAACCCTACTTTGTAGGCCAAATAGAAACATTTTTAGCAAATAAATTAAGCCCATGTATATTTATTGACATGACTGATGTGTTTGGTCTCAACTCTGTCATATTATTGTATGTTACAATTATGTTTATGCTACATGATTTGTTTTCTTTGATTTTTTGTTTTAATTAGTTTGGTATTTTGAAAGGTTTATATTTTTGTGTTAGAGTTTATCTAGTTTCTTGTATTTTTATTTAATTTGTTCTATACCGGTATCCTTCTAATGAGAAAATTAAATGGTGTCGTTTGACTCCTGCCTTTTGGCTATATCAGAATCAGTGAGTTTTTGCATTAGTAGTTAAAAAAAATCTTCAGTCTTCAGGTGATTCTATTAAGTAGCTAGAGCTGAGAGCCTCTGGGAAGCTCTCCCAGCTATCTTTTCCCTTTGGGTCTGACAGCACCATTCTATTCCTGCTTCCCTCACTCCTCACACATAAATTCTCTTATCTGGCTTTTCCTAGACTCTCTCCCTTCAATCCTATCTGAATATTTCAATCAGAGTTATCTTTCTAAAGTTCCACTTTGTGAGTACTTTCTCTGCTCTTTCACAAGTCATCAATGATTCTTTTCCATTGCCTCAGTAAATTGATTTGAGTCACTGCTCTCGATAGCTGAATAGATAGAAAAAATACTCACTGTAATCCTTCAGCTGGCAAATGCATAGTAGAGTCTTCAGTAGTGAGAAAATTGTTTATTATGATCACTTCATTCAAGCAGCCTTGAGTTAGTTTAAGCATTAAAAGCCCTTGTTGAAATAGCTTGCTGTTGATGTAATCTCAACAAAAAACTTACTCTCTGTTCCCAGTAATCCTCCTAGCATTGTCAGTAAGGAAAATCACCATATGGTCTGATAACTGATGCCTTCTTCTCCTTCAAAAACAGGCTTGGATGAGGGCAGGACTTCTAAGATAACAGGACAGCATGAACAAACAACTTTTCTTCTTCTGTATTTTTTTCTTCTGCTTTCTTCTGGATCCTGGCCATTTCTTTGTCTGTTTGGGGTTTTAAAAGCCAAAACCACTCTTCCTACTCTAAACTAGTCCTGGAAAATTTTTCCACCAGTTCCTTAAATGTGCACCTGTAATAAACTCACCTTCTCACCAAGACAAAGCACTTGTTTCTTTGCTTGATGTGGGATCAGGCAGGCCTAACCATTAAAGACCATGTTTTTTGATGGTAACATTCTCTTAATTGCCAGTTATTTGACATTTATAAGTAATTTAAGGGGCTAGCACAGTTGCTGCATTACAGCAGCTGTTCAACAAACATCCTTCCATCCTTCCTTTCTCACGCTCTGCTGTGCCATTTTTTCTGTCTGCCTGTCCACCCTCTTGGCCTACCCTCCTGACCTCTCATGCCAACTCCCATAACCATCGTGGAGTTTTAAAATATGACTTACTTTCAAGACCAAATTCAAATACGACCCTTTCGCAAACAAGGATTAGCCCCTAATGATCCTGCTTACTTCTGAGCACTCAGGACCCTCTCTTTTAATACGTGGAAACTTTTAGAGGCTATTTATTCACTTGTACTCTGCCTCTTTTTACAAAAGGGGAAATAAAATTAACTAAATGGAAAGCAGAAACTCATGGAGTGGTGCAAACTGAAGTGGTAAAAAAAAGGAGCAGTCTGAACACTCCATATCAGAGAACTGTGGGATCACATCTTTTTCTCTGAAATCACATAGCCTTGAATGAATACCTCTACATGGTGAGGTGGGTTTTCCATTTCCGTATTTTACAAACCTGTTACCCATTCCACCAGCCTATTATACTGTAAGCTCCTTGAGGGCAGGGATTGTGTCTTAAGCATCTCTTGTACATCACACAACATTCTAGGGGAGCGACAAAAATTTCTTGTGAGATAGGATCTATCTATCTAAATAATAGCTGACCCTTATTGCGTGCTTATTATCTGCTTGACCCCGTTCTAAGTGCTTTCCATTAAATCCTCACCACAACCGTATTAAGTAGATCCTATTATTAGCCTCATCTCACTTTAGTAGATGTACTAGGCTCTGAAACTGAGGTTCAGAGAAGTGGAGTCACTTGCCTAAATTCACACAGCTGATATGTGACAGGCTGAGCTGGGGTATAAATCTGAGCAGTCTGTCTTCAGAATCCATGCTACACTGTCAGCTACTGGCCCTCACTGATGGACTAGCAAAATATTGTCATTTAATTATATGCCTGAAAATTATAGTTGTTCACACTTTGTTTCCAGACCACATTGATATTTTCTGTTGCTCTGGATTTTTAAGCAAAAGAATGTCACTGGCCCCCTCAGTGTCTACCAGGTGGACCGATGTGTCAAAGGGGTGAGTTCCTCTGCATTTTAAAGCTGACCTTACCGCCTACTTGAGGTGTGGCCTTGAACAAGTCACTTAACCTTTCTTGTTTCTCATCTTCCAACTTCTATCACTGGGCATTTACATAGGATTTGTTGCCATAGTGATAGAAAATAATACTGACCTATCTCTCAGGAGTGAGTGTCATGGGGATTAACTAATTTACAGCTGTGAAGAGCTTTCAACATATGAGCTGTTAAAGAACAGTGAGATCATAAAGAGAATTTAAAGTACCATCAGCTTGTGGAGCATGCCCATTCGATGCTCATCATTATATGTTTAACTATTAGTATTACTACTCATAATAAACTTTTATGAGGTACTTTAGTGGTTGAAGTGTTTTTATGAGAGCTAATTAGTTGTTCCAACCAACTCTATGAGGTAGGTCAGTATTTGTATCATCCCTGTTTTGGAAATTACACTAAATCAGTGCATGCATCATTTAAAAAATCTTAAACTTCTTGATATTTGAAAGCATGCTATTACTGGAGACAATTCTCATACAGAGATCACACCTGACACAGACCTCCAGTCGGAAAGCAATGCGAGATCAGATTATGCTTTTGGTTCCCAATATATAACATTGACAGGTCTTTTTATTTTTAATTGTTTTTAATGCAAACTGTGTGCCTGTTCCTGTGCTGGGTTCTTTTGTGTTTCAGTCGGGGTACATTTAGGAAACCACTTTAGATATTTCAAACAGAGGCAGTTTAATAAATAAATTGGTTATACATGTTTTGGAAGGGTTTTAAGAGCAAATGGGAGGATTAGGTTCTGGAGGAGCAATTAAGAAGCGATGACACCCAGAAACTAGTAACTTCAGGAAACAGTCTTACTCCTAAGGCTGAGGGAACAAAATGGAGGAAGTCAAGTTGCCAGAACCCAGGAGCTCACTACCTGCTGGGTGGAGCAGAGAGCTCAGCTCCGCTATAGGAGCTAGAATCACAGGGAGGCAGCACTTCCAGACATGCTGCCACAGCAAGAAGGAAGAGCAGCTTCTCTCCTGCTCTCACCTTCTGGCCTGGCACCAGTGCTTCCCAATAGGAAGACAGAAGCGAGGGAGCCTAGGAAGCATGGGTTACTGGTCCCCTCCTGCAGCATCAGACAGCCGTGTGGGGAAAGGTGGATACAAGAATGGAAGGCAGCAAAGTAAACCGCCTCTCTTATAAGTTCATTACCTCCTGGAGGCGCAGAGAGACCCAGAAACTTGGCCCAAGGCTCTTATACCAGGAAGTGGTGGACCGGACCTGCTACTCAAACTCAGGTTTGCCAACCCCAGGGCCCCGTTCTTGGCTGCTTTCAGTGTCAGTACCCTCACCTACCTCACGGGGCTCGGGTGGCAGGTGGTAAGAATGTTTCTCTCTTCCTACCTTCAAGAGAAGGATCAAATTAAAAAACGTAGTCTAATGCAACACATAAATGTAGGTTAGTGTTGTTATTCATAAAGATAAATCCAAACACTAGGGAGAGATTATCTTCCCTTAAAATGAGGGAAAAGCTTCCTGTATTAACACGGTGGTTGAAGATTGAGGGCAAGGGTGAGCCATCCTTCAGCTGGTGGTTTCTTTACAGAACAGGTTAAAGCACTTTATTTGCAGCTTTTAATTTATCCAGTCAGATTTAAGTCATGCAACCTTTATTTTTTTTAGGTTCACTTTTTTCTTTTCTGTACGCTGTATGGTGGGGTCACATTTCATTATTTTTCCATGCAAGTATCCCGTTACTGCAGCACCATTTGTTGAATTTTTGTTTGTTTTGCTTGTTTGTTATTTGGGAAGTCCATGGACTGGGAATTGAACCTGAGTCTCCTGCATGACAGGCCAGAATTCTACCACTGAACTCCCTTGCAACCCCTGCAATCCTTATTTTTAAATAAGAATTTGTTACTTGTTATTAATAATCCGGCTTATAGAAAGGGAAACAGAGATCACACGAGTTCTTCAAATAGTTGGTTGGAAACAAATAATAGCTGTCTGTTCTCCTGACGTCCATCCTTAGAGTGGGCCTGGTGTATCAGAATTAACATGCCTGGCTAGGTTAACTGAGCCATATCATTTACCTCTCTGAACCTCTCAGTTTCTTCATTAGTAACATAGGAGTACTTGCCCTCACTATATGGCATGTGAGCTTGAGGATCAGTTGTGATAATACATGTAAAAGTGTCTGGTAACATTTAAAACACTGTGCCCGTGTAAAGGACTGCTACTGCCTTGCCTGGTTGCCTTGATGCCTTCAGGACTGTATCAAGAAAGGGCCTCTGGGAAAGTTGAGAAAGCCTTATGAGGAAACAAGACTGTAGCATTCCATTATTAATCACTCCCCGACGTCATGAATTGCACTTCCCCATCAGAGACAATGTTTGTGTCCACCCTTCCCCATCAGAGACAATGAAATCACTCTCATGCCTGTTGTTTTCCCAAGTAACAGCCATATCATGTGCATTGCTTTGAGAGAGGCTGTGTCAGAATCCCTCGCCCCAGACCCCTGGCTCTTCATCAGTTTCTTTTTGGCCTCAGAACCCTATGGAGGGAGACAATATCCAAATTGCTCTCAGTCCAATGTCTCACCCCGACAGCCAGAGAAACGATGATAGCAACCTATCTCCAAAATACTGGATCTTAAGTGACTCATGCATTGGAAGGTGAGGAGCTGTTTGCAGGGATCCTTGTGCCACTCCGACCTGTTTGTTTAGGATGCTGGGTTATGGTTGATCTCTGGGAACTTTCTCTTTTCTTGGCAGTGATCCAACTATTAGAAACAAAACTTGTTTCCTTCTTGTAGGCCAGAGACTGTGATCCTTCCCTTAGCTCAGTTGGGTTGTCAGGGACTTTAGCTTTGCTACCCCTCTGTCCTCGTGTGACCCTCAGGACTGAGCCCATTCAGGGACAGAGGCACATTTTTGGGGCAGTCTTGGGCTTAGTACCCCTCTTTTTGGGCAGATCCCAGAGTCCAGTGGTCATTCTCCTGCCCAGACTGATACACCTGCCCAGCTGATCTTGATACATTTCCTTTTGTCTAGTGGTCCTAAGGGAACTGGAAGGAGGACCCACAGAACTATGAGACTCCTGAACCTTACATAGGAATGTTTTATTCTGTGATTGGGATCAGTATGCAACTGTGTTGACTGTAGAAAGGTGATGAACAATAATGGATCCATTAAATTCCACCCTTAATAATTCATGGACTGGGAAGGAGCTACAGGAAAGACCAGTCAGGCTTCCACTTCTCAATGCCACAGACATTTGAAAAACAACTTATGGGTAAATAATACAAGTCTGCAAAATTAGTGTGCTTACGAAAAGGCAACTATACCCAAAGGAGGCATTTCTGTTTGAATTTAATTGACTTAAAATTAGCGTTCCCTTTCTTTTGATGACTCCATTCTTGTTTACTGGGAAAACATTTGCAGCAAAACACATACTGTGTGTGTACCTGGGCATTGCTATTCTCACTGGCAAATACTTCCTACCACAGCGCCTCAATACATATTTGCCTCAGAGACCTGAGCCACTCTGAAGAAACCACCTGAGTCTCCCGAGGAAATGCTATCTTGACTTGACAAGACTGCTGCTGATTTTTCAAATCACCTTTCAGAACAGTCCTAACAATGTTCCTTGGCTTCTTGAGCTGCTGGCTAGTTTAACTTTTTTGAAGAGCAGCGTGAAGTGTAATCTGTTAGGGAAGTGTTATTATTAAGCTTGTATTATTGGTTCCTTATTTTTTTCCCTTTATTTTTTGGTGGGATGGAGAGTAAGGGAAGAGAGGGTGGATTAGTTGTCTGATAAGGACCCTTTCTCTAGAAACAGATTTTTTTTTTTTTTTTTTTTTTTTTAGTAATCCCTTTGTTCCTTCTCCACCTGAAAGAATAGAAGATTTCTTTCAGGGAATTTGTTGCATGCAAAGAATTCCAAAGAATGGGTGGTGAATGCACATGACCATTTTAGATAAAGATTCTAAACCACCTTATAGCACCTACTCCTTTAGCAGTTTAAAAAGAAACATACATATATGTATATATATGTTTCTTTTTGCAAATCTCCTGCTTGTTCATTGTGGAAAATAAGAGAAAACAGAAAGAAGAAAATCAATATCAGCCTTAATCCTACCACCCAGAGGTAATTTCTTAGTGTTTCTTCTAGTGTAGCTTATGATGCAATTATAGTATTTTAGCAAAAGTGGTATCTTATGGGATATTCTTTAAATAACTTGTACATATTGAATTATATTTCCATGCTTTTCAAAATTATTACAGCAATAACTTTATAGAATTTCATTATGTGATGCACTGTACCAATTTTTGAACATTTAGATTACTTCCAATTTTTCCCAATTTTAATGTTAGGATAAATATTCTGGAAGCTCCAGTTTGGTTGTTTAGGATAGATGACTAGAAATGGAATGTCTGAGTCAAGGGTTCTGCGAAATTCTTAGGCTTTTGATGTATATTGCTAAATTTCCGTCCATAAGGGAAATTTCTTTTGATCAGAAGTGTAAGATAATGGCCATTTCCCCATATCTTTACCAACACTGGGCATTTAAAACTATCTTTCCCAACTTTACAGGCACAACTGAGTGAGTGACAGACCACTCAAAGCCAACAGCAACAAGAACATTAACAAAAACATAATTGGAACCATGATAGTTGGCCAACCTGGGTATTTATCCTGGCCAGAAGCTGCCTTAGAGGATACTAAAAAATCACAAAAACAATAGGGTGGAGGGTGGGCCACAGTGGCTCAGCAGGCAAGAATGCTTGCCTGCCATGCCAGAGGACCCGGGTTCGATTCCCGGTGCCTGCCCATGTAAAAAAAAAAAAACAACAACAACAACAAAAAACACACAATAGGGTGGAAATGTTGACTTGAGGACACTGAGATAATGTAAATAGAGTGGAGCTCTGAGCCAGTGTGGCTGCCGTTAGGTGGGCACGGGGGAATGTGCAACCTGCCACAAGCTGAGAGCCATGCAGCTACTTATTTTAAAAACTAGAGGGATTTCCTTTTATTTCTTTTTGGTTTCTGGCCCCCCTTACCTGAGAAAACCCATATATAGAATAACATGACTTCTGTATTTTACTGACATAATTTCTCCTATATATTAATCATGTCTCAGCTAAAGGGTGTCATAGAAGCATATTTGGTAGTAGAGCTCTATGTAACCCACTCAATGGACTATGTTTTCTTAGGGGAAGCTTAAAGGGGTTGGAAGAGGTCTAAGGCTACATTCTCCAGGGGTGGAAATGGGGCTGTTGGGGTGGGGGCTCATTGTACCCTTCCTTGCTTGAACAGATCAGCTCTGGGGATTTGCAAATTTTATTTGCTATGGATTATTTTATTTAGAGAAAAGGTCCTTTATCTTCAAAGATTAGAAAACCTTTGAACAGGCTGCCATTCAGTTCCCTTCCCATCGTAATTCTAATTTCTAAAGTTGACTTATTTTCTATGTGGGGCTTCGCATAGTTTGCAATACTCTTTAACATACATATTCTCATCTATTCTACACATTCACGCCTTAAAGTAGTAAGGCCAGGTATCATCACTCCCATCCCACATTTCATAGACTTAGAAAGATTAAGTGACTTTCCACGGTCACACAAGGAGACAGAGCTAGAATTCAAAGTCAGGTCATCTGACTCCAAGCTTCATCCTTTCCTACTACTCCCGTGAGAGGGAGTCAGGGTTTCATTCTTGGAAACAACAAAATAAATAAGGAAAAGAACAGTAATCTTAATACTCAAAAATCTATTTAAAAAATAAAAGTGACATGAGTTTTGATTTTTGAAATGTTAATTCTATAAGATCTTCTATATACTTGCCATTCATGTTTATCTTAATAAGAGTTATGTTTTTTCTACACAACATCTAGAATGGCCGTTACTATATATCTAGTAAGCTTGAATAGAAGGCCATCATTACATGAATTTCAGATATGTACAAAACGCTACAAATCAGCCTACCCTAGTTACCAGCAAGGAATCTAAGCGAAAAGGTTTCTTGAGTTTGAACTTGCAAACTTACACTGAAGAACTGGCAAACATTATATCTTCCCAGAATGCTCATCACTTTCTCTTTTTCCAGTCTACATATCCACAACCAAATTATGATTTCCTGCCAGTTTCATTATCTTTTATTTCATGAAACAGAATTTTGTGGATTGTCAAAAGATCCACCTTACTAAACACATCTACAAAGACTCTTTTCCAATTTCTGCCCTTCACCCTGCAGGAATTGACTGGAAAAATCTTCTCATAATCCTCCAATTTGAGTTTCAGACTGTTTCCTCCTCAAAAAAGGTAATCTGTGATCTAGACCCTTCGGTTGTATTGGTTGCTACGTGAAAGTGGCTCCCATGTGCTGCTGAACTATTTTTGGATATAATCTGATTGTACTCCATGGCCCCTAGAAAGACTTAGTGGCAGGGATGACTCTGCTCGCTTATTTAGTTTTGTAGAGCAGACAAGATGGCCCATTGAAGATAGAATAGTCCCTGTCTCTCTTATACCCTCTCTGTAGTTATCTCCATATTTCTTTCTCATTTTTCTCACTTCTTCAACATTTAGACTTTCCAACTTGACTGCAAGAAATCTCAAAGAAGACACCAGAAGCCAGCTCTGACTTGACTCTTTTCTACAGTGGTTCATGGGGCAACAAGGCAGGGGTCCTAGAGTTGGACACACCTTTTCCCTTTCACAGATATGGAGTAAGGAATAATCAAAGACAGCATTCTCCGTTAGACTGAGAAAGCAATTGCCTGGAATCAGATATATCTTCCAATTTTATAGATGTACAAACACACAAAAGCTTAATGAAAAGGAACTAGGAAGGAGAGGAAGATGATCAAATTGCTTTTAGGTTCCTCACTCGCTTACTTTTAGGTACTGTCTAAATGTCCTAATTTGTGTGACTGATTTAATGGCTTCCCTTTATGACATTGTTAATCATGGTCATTATACTAACTTACTTTTGTGTTGCACTTGACAGTCTTTTGCAGCATTTTTAGAACCACTATCTTATTAGATCTTCACAACAGAGTTGGAGAGATAGGCTTTCCAGGAGAATGCTTCCCTGGCTGTGAGGGTCGTCTCTGAGCATGCAGCTTCAAGAAGGGATGCGTGAGGGATGCTGAGGGTAGAAGGAATCTGAGCCAGCCAGGCCAGCTGAATCCCCCAGGGGCTGGAAAGATGTTGCTATGCCCTGCCCTGCCACCTGCCCAGTGGGACTGATCAGCCTTGGATCAATTTAGTAAAGGATCACTTTAGTGCCACTGGTTTGCTTTGCCAGATAAAGGGTCATGTCCAATAAGTCAGTCCCAGATCTGCCACATTTCTTACCTACCCCATGGGAGGTCCCATATATTAAGATCATTTTCTGCATAGTTTTTTATTATTAACTGTAATTACTTCCTAAGCACCTGCCCCAGTTCTGGCAAATTTTAACTGCTCTCAGAATTTACAGTTCTGTTCCTTCAGAGTCCTACAGGTAAGGCTGATGTTGGCTACAGCACCTGCACTGGTTTTCATTCTTGTGTCCAGCTGTAGTGTAGCCCCAAGCTTTTATGGAACCCAGAATTATTAGCTGTGGAACATCTACACACCTCTTAAGTGCCGCTCCCCCAATATAATTGTAGTAAGAAATCACCCTTTTATTTAGCCCTATTTCAAATACAGGACAACTACTATTCTTTCTTATTTATAGATTGAGAAATTCTGAGAGATAACATAACTTGCTCACATAGCCAGAAATTGGTTAACTCAGGACCAGTTCTCAGACCTTCTAGCTCATGAACTAGTTCATCTCTCTATTATTTAGTAAATACGATTTGTGCCCCTTCCACCCTTCCCACTTTTTAAAAGTTTCCAGAAACAGGCAAAGTTCCAACAAAAATTTTTACCAAAGTATTGCTCATTATTTTGCCTTTTCATACTGAGCTTCAGCATTACTGAGACTCAGCTGTCTTGGACTTTCTTCCCAGCCCACTATTCCCTTCTCTAAGAGTTGTCTTCTCAACGAACGGGTTGATCCTGACAGCCATGCTTATTGCTCATCACTCTACCTCCTTACCACGGTTACTTAGAAGACAGGTGAAATCGAGTGTACCAGATTGTCTTTCCTGGAAACTTGGAATTGGAATGGATGGACATTAGTTATTCATTTCTGTGGGTCATTCAAACCAAGCACCATGTTTGACCATATAAACATGAAGCAGAGAACAGAGGGAGAAGAAGAAAAATGGGGAAAGTGCAGAGATATAAGAGACCAACAGCGCTGCAGGTATGAGGCTAGGCAGACAGCAGGATGGCTGCATGGTTTCCGGGTTGCTTTTGTAGTTACACTCCAGCTACACAAGAAGCCAATCTTTTCGTCCCAGCCCCTTGTACTTCTTGCCCTTGAATTGTATGAGATGTTCTAGGATTCTTTCCAATGAACTCCTGATTTTGCTTAAGTTATGCTAAAGAGGGTTTCCAATACTTGCCATAAAAAGAGCTTTAATTTGGATGCTCTGGAAAAAGCCTCCTTGAATTAATGCTCCAAGCATTTTGGACATTGGGGAAGTATAGAAAATATCCCGGCCGTGGCTGTGCATGCCCTGTGCTGCACACACGCCTGGCGGACGCGCCCCATCCTGCAGCCCCTGCTCAAGTGTGGTCCGGAGACTCTGCGTTCCTCAGCTCTGCCTGGCCTCATCTCTTTCTCTGTCCTGAAACTAACGGTTGAAGAGGGCAGCATCCAACCTGATATTTGGCGAGTTTATCCTCATTGACATCCTCTCATAATTCCCCTGTGCTGCTGTATGCCCATTTCCATTTTCTTTTGCAGTCGTCCTGTCACTCATTGTTTGCTAATCACTAGTTGGCAGGCTTAGAGAAGAGAGGTGGCAGCCAGCCTGGCCTTCAGACTGGAAAGAAGCATGTTTTCTAGAGAACGAAAGCATCATTTGGTAAGAAGCACGTTCCAGCGCTGAATATTTCGCTTTCAAAGTCCTGCTGTGCTCCTTCTGTCTTCCGAGTGTCTGCGCTTTCCTTTGTCACTTCCTCCACTCTCCTTCTTGGATGGGGGAATGGAGCTCCTTAAAGGTAGGTGTTAGCTCTAGAGGAGACTCTGATGTGATCTCTGGGAAGTAAAACATTAGAGAAATTGTAATTGTAAGAAAATAACAGGCTGCTATTTGGAAATATTTGAAGCCGTCTCCGACTTTTCTACAGAAAGCCTGTAATTAGCAAGAAATATTGGGTTCTGTCTGATCTCCACTCACAGATAAAACCCATAGAACGAACTTACCCCTGGCTTGTACTTGATATTTGTTCCAGGGAAGGACCGCTTGATACATTTCTCTCATTTCCTTCCTGCTTGCCTGGAGAATGGTCTTTCCACCCAATTCCCTCCAGATATCCGGGCCGCTGGGGTCACCCCTCCCAGGCCAGACCTTACCCTGCCTCTGGGAAGAATCATATTTCAAACTCACAATAATGCCGACAATTCTTTTACCTGTCACAGTACACCAGGTCTTCAAAAGCCCAGTTTTAAGATGCTTCTCAGGTCTGTGTGGTCCTTTAACTGCTTCTCAGCCAGAAGAGGGCGGTGCATCCCTGATTCTTTTTTCTCCCTCTTCTAAGCTAAGCGAAAGCCCTCAAGAGAGCAAATGACTTTTAGATCCACACTGTTTTCCAAGCTTAATAACAACGCAACCACAAAATGTTCATCTGTTGAAGACAAATAGTCAAAAGAAATATTAGTAAATACAAAAACAGGCAGCTAGCACAGAACACTTCTGCTCAGTGAACTGGGGGCCAGTGACTGGCTATGACCATATTTCTTACATTGCTCGCTCAGGTTAGAAAAAGAAGTGACAAAAAATGCAGCAAGGGTATCTTGCTGGTGAGGAATAGGGGATAATATATTTGTTTGTACTATGGGATTGCAGTTCTACTTGAAGGAACACTTGACATTTTGATGAGTGCCTCCAGGGAGAAAAGGTACTAACTTAAGAACTTAGTTTTAATTATACTAAGGAGATTACATTATTCAAAAGCATCCCACTGGTAAGGTGCAACATTTCCTGAAACAGTTTAGTGGAAAATGCCACATTAATCAGTTCAATATTTCACTCAGAAGGCTTAATGATGGGAGAAGTTTAAAGTACCATGGCGCGATAACGCAGAAGGGAAGGAAAAAAAGTAAGAATGTACACTTAGAGGGAAAAGGCTTAAATAGTTGTTAGTTCCTTTTGGGTCTTTCTCCATTAGAAATGGGCTAGCTGTGGTAGAAGTCCAGGAGGGACCCACATGTGGGACCCCATCATTCTTAAAATAGAAGAACCCGGGAAAGACAGCGAATTCCACCAGAGAATGAACAGATGGTCAAGCCACTGCCCAGCTGTTCTAGTCCATCCATGCAGGTTACCTCTGCTCTTCCATTAACTGGTTCTTCCAGTTAAGAGAGCAACTGGTTGCTCTCTTCCTTCCCATCCAAATAAAAGTTCTCTGTAAAGGCATGCCGTTTGACATTAAAGGGAGATGGGGCAGAGTTGGGTGGGGATGGGGGATAAGATTTTGGAGCATCCTGGGTTCTTATTCCCATTCTTTCCCCCAACTCATGTTCTGCTTACCATCTCTAGTCTTCAAATTTGAATGAGAATCTGGCCTGAAAGTCAGAAAGGTTTGTTCTTACCAGATGGCCTCTTTTACCTGAAAGGTGGCCAACTTGCACAGCATATTGAGATGCTGAAAAGCTGAACTGCTGATGAAAACTGGAAATTCAATCCAGCTCTTACTGTTTGTAAACATGCAAATCAGCCGTATGGTTAGGCAAATTAGAGGGATGATTAAAAAAACCCAACTAATCACAAGCAATTGTTCTCAAGAGGTGGTGGTCCAGCCTTGCTTTGCAAACGATGTGGGGTCTTAGTGGCTTCGTTGTTGGAAGTGAGTGAGGAGCACTAGATGGAGGACAGAAGAAATCACTGTTTGTGTGTCTGAAATAATTTTATCGAAGTGCCAGTCTGATTTCTCTTTAGTATTCACCACAAAGAAGCGAAATTGCCTCGGATTAAAAAAAAAATTATCAGTTAACGTGGCATAGCTAGAGTGTCTAGAATACTCACCATGTGACATTTCCCTACCCTTTATTCTTTTCTCTGTTTCTTTTTTTTTTTTTTTACATGGGCAGGCACCGGGAATCAAACCCAGGTCCTCTGGCATTGCAGGCAAGCATTCCTGCCTGCTGAGCCACCGTGGCCCATCCTTTTCTCTATTTCTTAGTAAATGTTATCACAGATTTTTACTGTGAGTGTGCTGCAGACTCCCTTGTATTTTGTGTACCGGAGTCACCCTAGTTTTTGCCTCTCCATTTCTACCAATGATATTTCTTTTCTTCCTACAAGTCACCTTGTTTCTTTCACAAAAGCAGGTCCCTATGTAACTTTACTCTCTCGTGTATTTCCTTTTACTTACCTCCTTCTAGGCAACTTTCTCCACTGAAGGAGTCTAACCTTGTGTTTTCTGAAATACTAGGTTACTTTGCCTAATTCAAGCAAACCCAAACTTTTTATGGTAGCATCATTCCATTCTTGTCCTGTTCTTGTTTTGCTTTAGAGATTTTATCAAAGTGATACCTACACAATTATTGAAAAAATCCTAGTGAATCTGAATTTGTTTTAAGAAGCATCAACAGCCAGTGCGATTTTAATGACAGCCCAGGGAAACCAGTAAGTATGATTGCACTATTAAACTTACTATTGAGATGTCCTACCACCAAGGCTAATACACAGCCCACATGCTTGGAGGAGATAAAAGTAGATGTGCTCCTCCTCCTAGTCTAGACATTCCATTACTGTCTAGTGTTGGAAAATCATAGCTGGCTGTCGTTATTTTTGTGTTCCCTTTTATTTACTATCACACAAAGTCCTTTGTGAGGTTTTGGGCTAATTCTTCAAATGAGGTTCATTGCAGCGTCTTTGATTAGTTTGTTTGGAGCTTCTTAGGCGCTCTGGGGCTGGTCCTCACACAGCTGCCTGGATGCCAAAACCCATTTTGGTTGTCACCTGCTTTCCTGTCTTGATCACTGGTTTCTAGGTGCTGTTCTACTCTTCAAATATGACTAATTCTATGGATTTTTACCGAATGGGTTTTCTAAGCCTCATAACCATACTCCCACCTTAACAAAAAAGGTACAAAAGTATGAAATACTATCTTGTAATAGAAAATAAATTCTGAGTGCTAAATTGCCAAAGAATTGCTGGATATGGAATAGCAAGTGTTTTAGATTCCTAGGCTGCTCAAGCAAATCCCCATGAAATGGGTTGGCTTAAATAATGGGAATGTATTAGTTAACAGTTTTGAAGCTAAAAGAAAGTCCAAATCAAAGTAGCAACAAGATGATGCTTTCTCCCTGAGACCTGTGGCATTCTGGGACTGGCTGCTGGCAATCCTTGGCTCCTTTGTCATATGGCGAGGCACATGGTGGTACCTTCTGGTCTCTCCCTTCTCTTTTGGCTTCCATCTCTGTCCAGCCTTTTGCTTCCTGTGTTTTTTTTCTCTTTGTCTGAATTTCATTCTGATTATAAAGGGCTCCAGATGGGATGAATACCCATCCTGATTGAGGTGGGTCCCACTTTAACTGAAGTAGCCTCATCAACAGGTCCTACCTACAGTGGGTTCACATCCACAGGAACGAACTGAATTTAAGAACATTTTTTTTTTTCTGGGTTACATACAGCTTCAAATCACCATAGCAAGCTATATCCACCAGCCTTGAAATATGGAAGTACTCATCCATGATTATAAAAAGTCTCAATTATACTCCAGTCACAGTATAAATTCTTCTTTGGGTTTAAAAATAGCTGACTTTTCATTTGATACATGAATCTGGTGGGATGAAAAGATAGAAGATCCCTCACCCACACCCTATATAGTGGAGGGTCTGGGTTTTAATCTTGCGATTGTCTTTCCAAAGTCCCTGTTCCACAATTACCTTTTATGAGTTGTTGACTTGATGAATTGTTGCTGGCTCTTGTCATGAACTGGCGCTGGCTGCTGGCTGACCTCCTCCTGTGTGATAATCTCTTCTCTTAGTATTTTCTCATCTCTTATGATATAATTCCACTAACTGCATAATGGTAATCATTTCCCGTGGCTGGTTGTCTACCTCTTGTTGGGCAGTGCCTATTCTTAAAAATGGAGCCCAAGAGAGCTCTGGTCTTTCAAAGCATTTTTCCATGGCTTTGGGTTTTAAAAACTTCTATTTGACTCACATTATATGTGAGAACCCTGCCCAGCTTCATGTAATCCTTCTTTCTTTTCTTCAACCTCCCAACTTATTCTACTGCTTGCTATCTATAGAACCATACACCTGCTTATCGCCAATATTCTTATCCTAGCTGTGAACGACTGTATTTTGCATGATAATACAAGAAGATAAAAATTATTTGAAGTTGCATTTCTCTTTATAAATTCTATCAATTTAAAATTATTTATCTATAACTGCTCTTTACTATTCTTTTATCATTATAATATCACCGAGTGGTGGCAACTATCTTTTTACTTAGATCTCAGAAATTACTAAATTAGTGAGCACAATAGCTGTGGGTCTGTACTTTACTGTACTTCAGAATCACCTGGGAACACTGTAAAACTCGGCTGCCCAGGCTGCCCACCCGGAGATTCTGATTCAAATCGGTCGGGGGCTTAGAAAACCTTTTATAACAACTCTGAGAACCATTGCAGGGGAATATCAGATTGGCAATGCAGAGGTTTGAACACTTATCATGACTGAGCAACATACTTTGTAACTGGTTCATTTTATCTTTCTTTGACTGATCTTATAAGCTATCAAGGAATGTGGTTTGCCTTGTGATGTATCTTAATATTGTATTCTCCAAGCAAGAGAATTTATTTAAAATAAGAAAAACATCATCTTTAAAACGAAGAACTATTTATCAACGTCCTTTTTTTTAAATATAAAAATTTTATTAGTTGCCATTCTCTTTCGACAGCAATTATAACACGGGTTTAGAGTTTATTTAGGAAGTGGTTCTTCTCAATTTGGATCATCTTTTAAAATAAAAAATACCTACATGCTATGATCCAGCAATTTAATTTCTAGGACTCTCTCCTGCAGAAATACTTGTGCACGCATATGAAGATTTTCACAGGTATGTTGAGTGCAAAAGCAAACACAAACAACAGCAAAACCAAAATGACTATTATTGGAGCAGTGGTTAAGTAAATTTTGGAGCTGTGTGCAATGGAGTTATATGCAGTTCATAAAAATGAGTTGTGTGTTATGTCTTAGAAAGATGTCCGTGATGTATTTTAAGTGAGAATAAAACAAGGCGAGAAAACTTTAAACAGTATGACCCCTTCTTTTTTTTTTTTTGTAAAAATAGGACACTGTGTGTGTGTATGTATGAGTAAGTATATGCTTTTTTTTTTTTGCCATGAGCAGGCTCCAAGAATCGAACTTGGGTCTTTGGCATGGCAGTCAAGAACTTTGCCACTAAGCCACTGTTGCCTGCCCAAGTATGTGCTTTTGTGTATAGTTATATGGGATGTAGAAGTACATAAAAGTCTGGCATGATAAGGGGTCCTCTATATTGCTGGCAGGTAATTTTTAGGGAGTGTGATAAAGGAGCAGGATAAGGGGGGGATTTCACTATTTTACTGAATCATTTCAAATTTTTCTTCAATAAGTATATATTACCCATATAGTTAAAAAGCAAAACAAAATGATAAAATGATAAAAATACAACCCAAAGTAGAAAAGACCCATCTTCAGGCTTTAGTCTCAGGCTGGACAGCCCTGTCCTCCCTCCCTAGAGGGCCAGAATACATGGGGTGCAGGACTGGGCAGGTCTAGAAGCCTTCCCCCAAAGTACTCTGGTCCCACTGACTAGTTCCTGTCTCTTCCTTTTCCATCTCACTTTCCTAGAGAAGCCAATTGGGCTGCCTGGCAGCCAAATGACAACTCTGCTTCTGGAGGCCAGTGGCCTGGTGGCCCTGAGCTGAGTCCCCCCCGCCATGCTAGGGAAAGTGGAACAGGTGCTGGGCTTGGCTGAGTTTGGCCCTTTGGGGCAAAGGGTGGAGATTTCAGAAATTAAACTGTAGGTCCCATCATCTCAAAGCTGGGCAGACCTTGCTGTTACCCTCACTGATATAGGTGCTATGTACAATCTCCCCTTGCAGAATTAACGGAAAGGAGAGATGCATTCTATCAGTTTTAGGTCTTCTCTTTAATTCTCATTTTATTCTACCATGCAATTTCCCAATGTAATAGGCAACGTTTATAGAATGCTCACTGTATGCCAGATATTCCAAATATTCTTGTATTCTCCAAGTATTGTAATACTCCAAGTATTACATGTATTCTCTCTATTAATTCTCACAATCACCTAGGGGGTAAGGGCTATTGTGACCTCCATTTTACAGATGAAGGAACTGGGGCACAGAAAGATTAATTTGCTCAGAGCATGCAAATAGCAAGCGGCAAAGCTGGGATTTGAATCCAAGTGCTCGTTATTCTGCTCTGTGTAACACTCCTCCAACCCCACCACTCCCTCTGAAGTCTTAATGAGAATGCAAAGCACCATTTATTGAATGTATTTTACTGAATGGTTGTATTACTTTTGTGCTAAGCTTTCAGAGATTAGAAAATCAGGAAACAACACAAGTGTGCTTCTCCACCTCACACAGTACTTCAGAATCACCTGGGAGCATTGTAAGACTCAGTTGCCTGGGCTACACACCTTTCTTCCTTCAGGAGAAAAAGGTTTTAGAATTTAAGGTTAGTAAAAATAAGAATTTAATGGAGGCAAAGCTATAAAAATATATTTGGGCACATCATTTCCCTGAATTGTAAGTTTTCATTTTCCTTTGAATATTTTCTTGGTGGTTCACTGAAATCTCCCTTTCAAATTTGCCAGCATAATTTAACTCTTATAAAAGAGGCAGTATAGCATAATGGTAAAAACACAGACTTGAGCCAGACTCCCTGAAATTAACTCTTGGCTTCACCACTTATTAGCTGTGTGGCTTGGGGCAAGTTACGAAACCTTTCTGTGCCTGTTTTATCACTTGTAAATTGGAGGCAAAGAGTTGCACCTATCTCTTAGGGTTTTAATGATGATTGAATGAGTGATATTATTAAGCACTTAATGTCTAGTACACGATAAGTACTGAGAAAGTATTTTTTTAAATTAAAATAATTAAGGAGAAAGTACAGCACAACCAACTTTTGTTGTAGCTAAGGCACTGTTTTTTTTTTTTTTAAGGGGGAGAAAAAAGTAAAGAAACCCATATTTCTTGAGCTTCTCCTCTTGCAGCTAGAATATCTGGTATCAAATACAGCCTTTAGAATTTCCAGGTAAGTGAAAATCTCCTAATTCTAACAGATGATCACAATTCTCAAGAAACAGATTCTGGGTCCACAGGGCACTGGGCTTAATAACAAATGGGAAACAGGACCCAAAGGCAGCTTGTTCAGGAAGGTACTCCCACTTCTGGGGCTTGGTTGGGGCTTGGGGACTTTGGAATTTAATGCTCACTCAGAGTTGTTAATGTGGCTATTAGCCTTGAGACTTTCTGCTTTCCCGCCACACATATCTGTGTTTTTCTCTTTCAAACTTCTACTCATTTCCTCTAAATTTCATACTTTAGAACCTTACTCTGTGTTTCTTTTGTGTTTCACATTCTTAGTGCTGGCCTTACGGTTTTAGTGTCTTTGGGGCATTAAAATCTATATTTCACTGTAACAAACAGGAGCAAATCTCAAGATTTCTAGCTGGAATTCTTTTCAGCCTTTCCCCTATTGATGTTTGCAGTTTCATTTTGCTCTAATTATCCCCGGCGGTGCAAATAGGCAGGAACTCAGTCTTCACCAATGGATGCTGAGCCGCCGCCGCCTTTTCCTGCCTAGAAAATGCAATGGATCCTGGAGGCAAAGATTAGCCTCTTTTTAACACTGGGTAGAGTTTGGGGGGAAAACTATAATGTCTAAATTTTAACTTTATGTATCGATTATTGCTGCCATCACTGTCTCTGCTGTTGTTAGCGAGAGGCTCCTTGAGAGGGAAGAAAGAGCAGTGGCTACATGAAAATGGTGAAACCATGCACACACAATTTGCAAAACCCTTTGGGATCTCTCAAGCTGAAAAGGAGCTATAAAATGTAAAATAGGATTATTAATAATAATACTTTTATGATTATAAATAGAAACAAGAAAAATCAAGCTGCTTGGCTCTCTGAGCTTTTCACTGGACTCCTCTATTACAGCTAGACTGTGATGCCCTTTCTCTTCTTTCTCTTTATTGCTCATCTTGTATTCCATAACACGTACCTCTGCAATTGCCATAAGCAAATCATTTAACCCATAGGAATAATCCTGGGAAGGTGATGTCAGTGCAAACATATCTGTGGCTGTAAAGACCAGCCATGCACAAACACCCCAAGGAAAGGACTTACAAATATGAAGTGCTAAATCAATAGCAAATACTGCCACTAATTGATAATAACAATATACATGCAGAGCCCAAAGCATGCAGGCAGCTGGATTCCAGAGTGCTAGGCAAAATGAACCAGGCCCGGAGAAAGTGGAAAGCTGGAGGTGTGAGCCTTGTCTACACAGGAGGATCATCTGGCTGGGAGCCAGGAGTGTGGGTTTCATTTCTCTTGTGGTATTGTGCCAAGCTCCAGGGAGGGTATTGATGGGGGGGTTATAGTCCTAGGTTTGGGTAGATGCTAAAAACACATTGAATCTTCACTTGCTAAGATAATCTAATCTATTAATGAAATGATAATGGAAGATACAGAGAAGGCAGGTCCCAGAGATAATTGCTTCAGAGGATTTCGTATAGATGGTTCTCCCTCATCATCACATCCACTGAAGGCTCCCTTATTGACTGAGCTTCTAAAATTCAAGGGAGCAAGGCAGCAACCTTTAGGATATCAAGAAAGGAGGAAGAGCTGGCAATGATGGTTTAGTAGTTCACAGTGTGGCTGGGTCTGAATTCTGGCTTCACCGCTTACTGGTTGTGTAACTTAGAGAAAGTTACTTATATTCTGTATGCCTCAGCTCCCTCTCTGTAAAATACCTACCTCCTAATTATATGGGAGAATTAAATGAATAATATATGTAAAAATCTAGAGCAGTGACTGGCACGTAGGAGCACTCACTAAATCTCATCTTTATCTTATCCCTGTATTAGATATTCTGAGAGATGTTTTGAAGTGCCCAAATGGACATAGCCAGCATTATCAGCATGGAGATATGAAATAAAGCCACATCTCTTTTAGGATGCCAATGAAATGACTTGGGCCATCTTACCTCCGAGGACATCTGGCTTCCCTAGTTCTACTCTTTTGTAACAACCCTTAAGGGACTTGGTCTTCTAAGGTCTATCTTGTACTAGAAGCAGAGCTCAGGCATGCCCTCTAAAGTTGAGAGAATGTTATAAGTGTCCAAGGACATATGTTTCTGCACCACCAAACTGCAGACCTGGCGACACAGCAAAATCTTGATTCATCGTTATTGGGACGACAGTGAAGCAGTGTCTGAGGAAAGTGGCTGGTGCTCAGTGGGACAGTGTAGTTCCTCTCCCAGGTGGCAGTGATTCTTTGAGGTCTGAGAAAAAAAATCATCCCTCCTCCTTTCTTCATGTTTGATCAGAAGAATTTCACATCTGCATTGAATAGGGGCCCAACTTTACAGACCTCTTTTGATTCACCCAGTTAACAGCTTCCCCAGAGTAGAGGTTCATAGTTACTATTCCTCTTCTCTGACCCCCTGACTCCATGTAAATTACCATCCCTCATCTCTTTCTAGTCCACATACTTTTTCATTTTGGAAGTCTCTGTCTCTGTCATTGAGATCAAGGTCACCCCTGACAGGTTTCAATAATCTTCAGGCAAAAGTTAGAGCCTTATACCTTCACTTCAAGAAAGCCCACAGTCTCACACAAATTCACCCACCTCATCCCAATTCTGAATGTCAGCGGTTTATTAGAAAAAAAAGTAAAGTTCTGCCTTGCCAGACAGTTTGACACACTCTTGTTTTAAAGTGTTTGCTTTTGCTTGATAATTGTTTTTATGGATTATCAGTAGCGTGGGAATGTTCTAAGAGCTGTCAACAAAGTGTTGGGTAAAGACTGAATAACACATATCATTTCCTGGTGACCTTTATTTGATTGTGCACTTGAACAATTCTACTTTCTTGAGAAAAGGTAAAGAAGAAAAATATTTTTCAGGAAGAGAGAACATCTATATCTGCTACAAATATTCGTCGAACACTACTACAGTATTTTTTTTTTTTTTGTAATACTTTGCTGAGTACTTTGGTATTTAT
>PVIY010037570.1:0-24984 GCA_004026745.1 Myrmecophaga tridactyla
TGACACTTAGTCTCATTTCACTCTTCCCCCTTTGGTCGAGAAGGTTCTCTCCATCCCTTGATGTTAATTCGCAGCTCATTCTAGGGTTTTTTTCCATCCCTTGATGCTGAATCTCAGCTCATTCCAGGTTCTCTGTCCCATGTTGCCAGGAAGGTACACATCCCTGGGAGTCATGTCCCACGCAGAGAGGGGAAGGGTGCCTCACCCCATTATTTACCTCTGCTGTTGCTGTGGTAGTGCTGATGGTTTCCTTCTGAACATAGCTCATAGCATGCAATAGTGGTTTTCCCCCTGTACCCTGGACTTAAACACTCTTTATATAAGAATTATATCTTTGAAGCAATTCTTATGAGAACTAATTCATGTTTCTAGTGTGAATCAGTGGGACACGTAGGTCTATACAACCCCTTTCAATCTTGTTCATCCTCAATATGGTAATATTACTTTTAGGCCCACTAGGGAATCACCTTTACTCCTATCTATTCCCTTACATTGGAGCTCAACCTCCTTAGCTAATGGTTCACCCATCTCTAGTTTCTATGTATCTCTAAGTCCCCTTTATTCAGTGTTATAAGCCTCTGATTATACCTTTATGCTGGTCATAAAAGTGGAATCATACAATATCTATCCTTTTGTGTCTGGCTAATTTTACTCAGCATTATGTCCTCAAGGCTCATTCATCTTGTCATGTGCTTCAGGATGTCATTTTGTCTTACTGCTGCATAATATTCCATCGTACATATATACCACATTTTCTTGATCCACTCGTCTGTTGATGGGCATTGGTTTGTTTCCATCTTTTGGCGATTGTGAATAACGCTGCTATGAATATCAGAGTGCAAATGTCTGTTTGTGTCATTGCTTTCAGCTCTTTTGAGTATATACCAAATAGTGCTATTGCTGGGTCATAGGGCAACTCAATATTTAGTTTCCTAAGGAACTGCCAAACAGTCTTCCATAGTGGCTGCACCATTATACATTCCCACCAGCAATGCATAAATGTCCCAGTTTCTCCACATCCTTTGCAACATTTCTAGCTTCCTGTTTGTTTAATAGCAGCTGTTCTTATAGGTGTGAGGTGGTATCTCATTGTAGTCTTGATCTGCATTTCCCTTATAGCCAAGGAAATGAACATCTCTTCATGTGCTTTTGAACCATCTGTATTTGCTCTTCAGAAAGATGCCTACTCATATCTTTAGCCCATTTTATAATTGGGCTGTTTGGTCTTTTGTTGTTGAGTTTTATGATTTCTTCATACATACAGGAAATCAAACCTTTGTCTGATATGTGATTTCCAAATATTTTCTCCCATTGAGTTGGCTGTCTCTTCACCTTTTTGACAAAGTCTTTGGAGGTGCAGAAGCATTTGATTTTGAAGAGTTCCCATTTATCTAGTTTTTCTTTTGTTGCTTGTGCTTTGGGCATCAAGTTAGGAAGCTACCTCCTATTACTAGGTCTTGAAGATGTTCCCCTACATTTTCTTCTGGAAGTTTTATGATACTATATAGGTAATGTTGTAATTATGGTAATATTTAGGTGTCTGATCCACTTTGAGTTAATTTTTTGTGTAGGGTGTAAGATACGGGTCCTCTTTCATTCTCTGGGCTATTGATATCCAGTTCTGCCATGCCCAGCTATTGAAAGGACTATTTTGTCCCAGTTCAGAGGATTTGAGGGCCTTGTCAAAAATCAGTTGACCATAGATCTGGTGGTCTATTTCTGCACTCTCATTCGATATCATTGGTCAATGCTTCTGTTTTTGTGCCAGTACTATGCTGTTTTGACCACTGTGGCTTTATAATAGGTTTTAAAGTCAGGGAGTGTTAATCCTCCCACTTCATTCCTCTTTTTTAGGATGCTTTTAGCTATTCGGGGTCTCTTTCCCTTCCAGATGAATTTGGTAGTTAGCTTTTCTTAAGTTGCAAATTTGAAGCCTTCAGGTCTTCCCTTTGCCTGGTCACCATATCTGGAATATCTAAAAACAACCAGCTAACATCATTATACCTCTTAATTCCACAGAACTCTGTTAAGGTGTCAAAAACACACTCACCCAGAGCCTTGCAGAGTCTAATGGTAGCATTTTGCATATCTCTCTTGCCAACTCACCCTATGGAATGTCAGTGTCATCTTGATTATTGGAAATGTAACCATCACATCAACCTTGTTAGAAATATCATAAATTTTATAATTTGCTAACTGTCCATCTATTAATATTATAGTTAATGAATATTTGCATGAAGTCACAAGTAGAGTAAAACGTCTAACCAACTGCTGCTTTTTTTAGAGAATATGTTTTTAAAATTTCTCTTTTCCTCTGAGTCTAATTAGAGTAGAAAACCAATTGTAAATCTTAAAAACCATTTTTAAGATTCTGTTTCTCAAGAACCACTCCCGGTACCAAGCTGTATTAGTCAGAGTTCTCTAGAGAAACAGAACCAGTAGGGGATATCTGTATATATGAGATTTATAAAGATGTCTCATGCAACTGTGGAAGTCCAAAATCTGCAGGGCAGACTATGTAGCTGGCAGCTCCGATGAAGGGTCTGGATAAACTCCACAGGAGAGGCTCATTAACTGAAGAAGCAGTGAAAAAGTCTCTCCTGCCTTAAAAAGGCTTCAGCTGATTGAATTATCTCATTGGTGAGAGATATGCCTTAGTTGATCGCAGATGTAATCAGCCACAGACACAATCAACTGACTGATGATTTGATACACCAGCCTTCCAGTTTATCAACCAGCTATGAAATATCTTTGCAGCAATGGTCAGGCCAGTGTTTGCCTGATCAGACAACTGGGCACCATCAGTTGACCAAGTTGACACCAGAACATAACCATAGCATCAACCTTGTTAGAAATATCATAAATTTTATAATTTGCTAACTGTCCATCTATTAATATTATAACTTAATATTTGCATGAAGTCACAAGTAGAGTCATATGTTTAACCAACTGCTGCTTTTTTTAGAGTATGTTTTTAAAATTTCTCTTTTCCTCAAAATTCATGACATCTGTACATTACTCCTCTTGCTTGAGTTTAGTTAAATGCTCTGGCCTGGTCCCAGGGGAGCAAAAGAATCCCTTTGCTCATTTATCAAACATTAGCTGAGCCCCTACTATGTGTCCTGGAACCATGAGCGACACTGGTGTTCCTGCCCAGAACAAACCCCCAGACCACAGAACATGCCAGACAGAAAATTACCCATGAATTTTAATTAGGGACTTAGGAACAGGAGGATACTTCTACCCAATGGTGGCTGTTGGGAAATGGAAGTCTACATCCCACCCAAAGCCAAGAGAATGGAATGCCAAGGGTGTGATATAAGGTTAAGCAGACTCTGAGATTTGGTCACAAACAACTCTTGATAGATTTGCCAGAGTCCAGAGAGAGTTGGTTACCAACAGTGGCTAGGGGAGGGGAGTTTTACATTCTTTCACCTTTAACATCTGTCCTGGTCATGCAGGTGGCTGAGTGACTTGCTCTCAAAACAGAAGAGGGAGGGTGCAGCCTGGCACTGGGTCCTTACACTGGAGTTTTAAATGATTAAGTCCCTCCCTTGAGGAACTTAGAATTGTGTAAATGTAAACCTCTTTATGTTCTTGTGACAAAGGTTGCTAGTGCCTTCCCAAATCACAAACAGGAAGATAATTCTGGAATATGTAGTGCAAACCAAGCACAGATCAATTAGTCTTTATGCTTTGACCTACAGGTTCTCCTGTGCTGAGACTGGGCCAATTCTGATTAATTCTAAACAGGAGTAAAACTGTTACCTTAAGATTCAAAAACTCTGGTGGAGCTTTACCATTGGGACATTAAGAAGGAAACGTCTATTCAGCCTCTTACTTTCTTCGGTCATCCATTAAGTGAGGAAAATGCATGTTTGTCATAAGTCTTTAGAGACTGGCTAACCAAAGGGTTTAATTTTGCTGGTAAATAATGCACAATTTTTTCCTAGATGGGACTGCTTTATTTTCTCTTATATTGTTTACTATTGGCAGCCAAATAGGTATCTCAGCCTCTAATCTCCCACAGTAGAAACAATCCTTCTCAGTTTCATAAATCTGACAATTTGAGCTCTATTCCCAACAGCCTGATACAGCTCACCAGGTGGCAACTCATACCATTTTCTGCTAATAGGATGGCAGCTTGCCAGCAACAAGTTCTGAATTACTGGGTTTCAATATGAAGCTGGTTGGTACAGGTTTCAGTCCTCTCATCAAAATGTGCCCAGCCATTCTCATAACTGAATGTTTCCCTTCTCTTTTCAATAGCCCTCCATTCCTCATCTCCAACCTACTAAAAAAGGTGGTGAAGAGAAGCAAAACTCTACTCTCAAGGATGAAATGTTTTTTTCTCACCCCTGTTCTTCATAAATAGGCCTCCAGATAAACCTATCAAAAGCAACTAGCCAATGTTCACCCACCAGATACTTCCTCTTATCCCCATCTTCTTTGGCACCCACCTCCTTCCTGATCTCCACCTTTCTCATAGACACAGTCAAGCAAACTTGCTTCTTGGTTGAACTGTCACTCCAGAAACATACTATTGGCTTTAGCTCATTCGCTTCCAAAAGGAGGATTCGTTTTGGGTCCCACGGTGCCCCGTGGGTGGGTGACTACCGTCCCTATTTGCCTGGAACCTAGGGGGCCCCCGGGACGCGGGACCCCAAGTGCTCAAAACGGGGCAGACGTGGGCCTTCTCTCCTGCGAGGCTATTACAGCTCGCCAGGGCCGTGGGGGCCTCGGAGCACACCCACTCAAACCCCTCCCTCAGGAGAGGAGACCGAGGCACTGCGCAGGCCTCCGCCGAGTCCCTTTCCCCACCCCCCGCGGCTGCCCCAGGGCCCACTCGCGCCCAGGCTGCTCCTTTGACCCGGACCACGGCCTTCCTTCCTCCTCCTTCTCCACCCCCTCCTCCTTCCCGCTGCGGGCGCGGCCGACGGAGCCCGGGAGGAATGCGTTTCCGGAGGGAGAAGGCGGCGGCGGCGGCCGCGGCGCAGGAGGCGGTGCCGGTGGCCGTTTCCTGCGGGGAGGCGGCTCCAGTCGTGGTGTCCCCTCCTCCCGCCCCCGAGGAGGAGGAGCCACCGCCCGCCGCCGCCCGAGACCCCGGAGGCCGCGCTAGCCCGCGGATAGGCCGAGCGGAGCCGCGGAGCAGCAGGCCCGACCCGACCGCGCCCCGGGCCCGGACGCCGCCCGGAGAAGGTAGGGCCGCCCCAGGGCTCCGAGCGGCGGTCGGGGGCCGCAGCCTCGGGCTCCACTGTGCGGCCGGACTTTGGACCGCCCGCCACGTCCAGGCCTGGACCTTTGTGTGGGGCGAGGGGGCAGCCGCGCTGGGGCAAGGGGGCCTGTGTGCGTCGGGGGTGGGGTGGGTCCTGCCTGTGCCCTCCAAAAGGCAGCCCCGGCGCCGCAGCTCTCGGCCGTCTTCTGCCCTTCGCGGACTTGTCGTCCGCTCCTCCGGCTCTTCAGCCCTGTTCCGACCCAGGTGTTCCCAGTCCCGCGCCCGCTCCGGTGACCCCGTCCTGCCCCGGCGCCCGGGTCCTGCTCCTGTTCTGAGCGGAGGGTCGCGGCTCTGAGCGCTGTCAAGCTGGCGGGGTCGGGGTCCCCGACGAGCCGCGAAGCTCCTGCCCTTCCTAGCGCCGCTCTCCGGTTGGTGGCCTGAGCCCCCCGCGCTGAGCAGCGGAGTCCCGCGCGGTGCGGGGCGCGCGGTCCCGGAGTGCAGGTGAGGAGGCGGGTCGAGGCCTTCTGCGGGCGGGACGCGCCCCTCGCCAAATCCCAGGACTTTGGCCGGTCCGTGAAGACTCCTGTAGCCCTTTGTCTCTATTTCCATCGCTCGCTGCTTTTACTCAGAGCAGCGTGGAGCCGAGTGATTAGCCCCGGCGACCGGGAGAACAGTTTGTGCGTCCCTCTTCCAGGAGTTGAACCCTGGCTCTGGGAAGAACCGTGGGCTAGGCCCCAGGGGAGACGTTGGCTCTTAGGGCGCTCTGGAAAGGCGGCGCGCTGGAGGCATGTGCTTTTCACTTAACAGTATTTATAGGTATAAAATAGGCAAACCGCCCCTGGGCGCCCCTTCCCCGGCCCCTCCGCTACCCGCCAGGTCCATTGCCCGCCGCGTGCTCGATACCCTTCCCTAAGGGCCATTTCCTGTGCTGGGTGCTGGTTCCTTACACAGGCTGGATTTATCAGAATCCCAAAATTTAACGCCTGTACAATTTTTATGACCTCATATTTGTGCTTTGAGTCAACCCTCAGCGCTAGATCATCAGTAAGTTACTCTAAGCTTTTACTTCCTGATCTGTAAAGTGGGAACAAGTATACCTACAATAATAAAAAATAATAATTATTACAAGATTGACAGCGAGCGAGTACCATGCCCAGCTCTTGGCACTTTACACACATCATCTCATTTACTCCTGGAAATAATCCTATGAGGTAGGTACTATTTTAAATTCCGTTTGACAGATGAAGAAACCTAGGCACAGGGAGCATAGTAATTGGCTTGTGGTCTCCCAGCCAGTTAGGGGAGACCCAAAGGAGTCCAGCCACAGAGCCCCTGTTTGAGCCGCAAGTGACCCTCCCTAATCTCAGAATCTTTGTGAATATCAAATGTAAAACACGTAGCTTATAGTAGATAATCAATAAAGATTGATTCCTTTTCTGCTGCTCTAGTTATATTAAAACACTTAAAAAAAAATCTCAAAATGCAGTCAATAAAGTCCTGAGTAAGATTTCTTTGGGTCTGTATTCCACATAGATATTTAGGTGGGTAGAATTACTGAGTTGTTAGTTACTTTTTAATTATTGTTTTGATGATGCTAAACTGATAAACGCTAAGTGAATTTTGGGCACCTTAAATTGCACATAGCATTTACAAAGGTTGTATAATAGATCCCTGTTAGCAATGACTTAGGAATTTTAGTTGGAATATTGGGACATCAAGGCCAGAAGGGAACAGGACTCCCACCACAGCGCTCATAGTTTAAAATAATTTTGATTCATTGATCGATTTTAAAGGAATGACTGAAGATGATGAAGTAATAAATAGAAAACATCAAACAGATTGATATTTTGCTAAAGGCACTTGGGGAGAAAGCCATTTTATGTATCTAAAATTCAATATAAAATGGAAGGTATTATGAGAATGCCAGTAAAAAAAATACAGGCAACGTGATTAATCCTTTACTTCTGTAAACAGAAAGCAAATAAACTCCAAATTAAGTCATCTGTGTTGACTTCATAGACCTAAAATCATAAGTATTTGTGATGTTGATTTTTTTTTTTAACAGAATGTTAAGATCTTTATTAAGGTTATTTCCTAATCCTCTCACCATTCTGCACATGAAAAATACAGAATTGAAAATTTTGAAAATCACTGGATTAGTAATTTTAACAATCAGATGGCTTTCTTCTTAACTTTCTGGCCCATGTAATTTGTCTGCCCCCAAATTACCATTACTTACAAGAATATACAGTTCTATATTGGTGTTGATAAATTCCTAACTCCAGGAGCAACTCTGGGGGAGGCTGATCACTTTATAATAATGAAAATTAGTCAAACAGTTTAATATGTGTTAGTATTCAAAAGAATGTTTGCCACCTAAATATCTTTATAGTTTTTGGTTTCTTGTCAGATATATTGTGGCTTATAGCGTATGGAGATAGCATAGTAATCTGTCTGAAGAAAATATTTTTTCTTTCATATTGTGTTACGAGGACTGGTTTACTTTGTTAACTACACTTCTAGAGAGATTAATTGAGACATATCTTGTAACTGGTAAAAGTTTCAGAGAACTTTTGAGGTCTATAGAATTTAAATTTCTGAATGTGTAACAAGCTAAATTTATCTGAGAGAGAATTCGAGTGGACTGTTAATTTTTAGATTTCCCTACTCTACTCTGCATGTTGGAATCTACCTGCTTAGAGGTGACTCTGCATATCACTCAGTGCAGGTATTAACTATTAAGTAAAGCACACTAATCTTACATTCATCTCATTTGAAAAACAAAAATGTTTTGGAACATTAATATCTTATGTTAGAATGTGCTAGTCAGTTGAATGGAGCAGTTTTTAGGAAGATCATTAGCTCATTGCTTCCCATCAGTGACATTTACCTTAACAGGCAATTGACTCCGCTGTACGTCGTTCTAAAGCCTTTCAATTTAGAAATTTATGTTCAATTTATGTTCACAGTGTGGATATTTGATGTTCTTGTTATATTCCAGTTGACTTTCAAGATGGATGTATCTTTGGAAGCCAGATTTGCCTTCCCCCTTCCCTATGTAGGGACCATTTAGAAAGTTTTTACTGATTTAGAAAGAGAAAGTAGAAGCTGCCTTTGTAATTTTTAATCTAGTTTGCTCTTATTGTCTTTTTGCTTTCTTCTGTAGACAGACCGTGCCTTATGCTTAGTTAACCCTAATAAGCTGAGTAACTCAACTTGCCAAGGTCATTTTTAAATTTAGAGGCTGTAGGTGAAATATGCATTTAATATAAATGTGTTATAGTGGAATCTTAGAGGATTATAATAGCATTGTCTGTTCTAACTTTGGTTATATGTTGTGGGATTTTTGTCTTTTTTTTTTTTTGGCAGCATGGGAGTCATAGTATAGAGGGGATAGATTGGCAGGAATAAGAGTAGAGAATAGTAAATTAGCCTTCTGGATCCTGACATGGCAGCAGTATCTTCTGCTATAAAAGACAGAAAAAATGTTATTGAGTGTACCTAGGCGAAAGGAGGTACAGTCCATAAAACCCAAGCTATTAGCAGCCTTAGAATCTTTCAGTAGTTAGGTGAAAAAAATGTGTTGTCTTTTATAGAAGCTGTTTGCAACCAAAGCCAAATATAGTTTGTAAATTTCTAATCTTTTTAAAAATAGATAATGTTAAGACTTAGAGTTAGGTTTTATTTGTAAAATAATATAGTGTGATTTCTTAGAAGTCAACTACCTTTAAACTTTAATTTGGTTTGTGGCTTTATAAAATAGATGAACTATATTTAGCAATATGTTAAAGTATGTATACATCAACTTTTGAAATAGATGTGTATATGTGCATGTGAAAAGATGTACATATTTGTGTATATATAGATACATATACATGGTATATATACACACACATACATATTATATAAATATAACTCTCTATATTTTTTACCTGTAAGGATCAGTCTCCACTGGAACCCACTAGAGGGCAGGATAAAAATATTAAGCTAATATTATATTGTTTTTTATTCTTAGCTTTGTAAAGTTCAAAATTTTTGTTGACTTTATAATATTAGAAGTACATGAATTTTAATTTATAAATAAATGTGCATAAATTTTGGGTATGTGTGCTCAAAATTTCTTTAGTGATAAAGATGATCACTAAAAAACTTTGGCAATCCCTGGAGGAGGGAGTGATTTGGGTGGTGTGTAAGAACTATATTTGGAGGTAGAATTGATAGGACTAGGTGTGTGAGAAATAGGAAGGAATCTGCTGTTCACAGGCTTCTGCCAGGGGCTTCTAGGTGGTGCCATTCACCTAGGTAGACAGTGTAGCTGAGGGGGTGGTGCTGGTTGGGACTGGAGGGAAGGGAAATGATGAATTGAGAATGTTGGGATTTTTTTTTTCTTTTTTCGGCGTGGGCAGGTATGGGGAATTGAACCCTGGCCTCCGGCATGGCAGGCAAGAATTCTGCTAAGCCACCATCGTACCGCTCTCTCCTTTTTTTTTTTTAAGGTGACAGTGGGACACAGAGATGCCTAGAAGGCAGTTGAATACTTGAATTCACAGATTGGGAGTTCAAAAAAGAAATCTGGTTTGGAAATTTAGATGTGATGATTCTTACTCTATAAGTGCTGGTGGAAGCTATAAGCCATGTATGAAACACCAAGGAGATTTGTAGCATGAGAAAGGGGCCAGGCAGAGAACCTAGGAACACTTAACAGTCAAGGTGGGGCTGGAGGAAGAGGAGTCTGGAAAAGCATTTTTCTTTCCCAATTTGTCGTCTGAACTTCAGTTCCTTTTAGTGACATTTTAGAGGATTACTTCAATATTTATGGGGTTTTCCTATGTGGCATGTTTGAGGTAAGGTAAAAATGCTAATAGTTCACATCCTTTTGTGGTAATTTATTTTTTGATGCATTATTAGAGAAGTAGTTTGATGTACTGGAACTTTTCAGCTGGGAAATGGGAAGCCTGGGTTTCATTGCAGGCACTGAAAATGAGGATGACCTTTGTCAGAATACTTCCCCTTCCACGTCTTTGCTTTCTGCATCTACAGTGTGAATTGGTCGCTCAGTTTCCCACATTCTTACATTCTAAGACTTGAGGATAGCTCCTGGTTGATCTAAGTGTAGAGTGCACTTCTCTTTCTCCCATGAGCAACCATGTTCTTATATCATGACTAGGGAAAATAAGTGCTCTGCTAATTATCCCTTGAAGAAGACCTGCCAGTGCTGACCAACCAGATCTGTTACTATCTGTTCTTTGTTGCTCCGTAGTACCTTACATTTTAGTTTGTGTATTAAAATAGACCCATTTACCTGAAAAATGCAATGCTGAGTGCATGTAGGTCAAGAAGTTGAGATGGTTCCTTTGCATGTATTGTCTAGTTGGGACAATTTATGTTCAATTCAGGGAAACGTATAAGAAATATTAAAGCATGTTTTGCATAATGTACTGTATCAGATAATATACTCGGATGGTTCTTTTTAAAAAGATCAGTGTTGCCATATGTGGTTTTGGAAGGCTTTGTGGAGGAAGTGGGGTCTGAGCCTCGTGTCTTATGAACAAAAATATAAATGACAGATGGTTGACATACTTAAAGGACTGTATAGTTGCAAGGCAGGATGAGAATCTAATTTAGTAAATATTGTTTGGCCACTTTTGCCATCTATTAGGCACTATATATATATGTAAATAAAGAGTATTAAAAGGAAGGAGTGGATTCTTGCCCTAAACTCTAGTCTGGTGAGGGATACAGTTAGTTGTAATGGAAGTTTGAATAAAAACACCACTATATTGTTGAGCATCACTGAAAGCTTGTCAATAAATGTGCTAGGCATTATCAAGAATATATTTTGGGACCACAAGAAGTGGAGTAGCTATTTTTTCTTATTGTAGTTGGTTGCAGTTGGTTAAGAGATAAAGAGACGATGAAGGGCCAAAAAGAAAGAAAAAGAAAGGTAAGAGAAAAATTAGTCTCTATTTTGTTGTAGAGGCCTAGGGAATGTAGTAGGTGAGAACTTACATGCAACATTTATTGGATATATGTTGTTAGTACAGAGGTCCCATTTCACATTTCAATAAGTGTTGTTTAATGAATTAATATTAATACTTGAATAATTTAAGCTTTTATACTTATTTTGAAATTAGGAATAGTAAAGTATTAGCTCTTTCCCCTTTATCCAATATTTTATTGTTTCTCTTTGATTCATTTTATGATGTCAGTGCTTCTTAAAGAGGTGGGAGTGATAGATTATTGGAGGAGGGAGACTAGTTTGAAAAGCATTTTCAGTATTATAATTTTATATTTAGAAAACAAAACAAAAACAATAGGAAATGAGGTTTATGCTTATTAAAGAAATATTTATTAAATAGTCACTCAGGTTCTTATGTTAGAAACCGGTGGCCACTGAATGAATCTGAAAGCAAATTTTGTCATCAAGTGAATGTTGTGCGTTAGAGCACTCTGAAGATGTGTTGCTAAATATTTTCACATTCATGATCACATTCTATCCTACCAACAGTTCTGAGGTAGATACTACTTCCAGCTTACTGATGAGCAAAATGAATGATGTTTAATTTGGTTTTAACCCATATGTGTATAAATTATATCCAGAACTGTGCTTGTTCTACACTGCAGGCAGAAGAGATATGACAGAAGTTATTTCATGGTCCAGGTTTATTAAAGTTTTGGTCAAGTAAAAAGTTTGGAGTGATTTACCTAAAAGATAGACAAAATTAAGCGATTTGAGAATTGTGATGGTGAATTTCATGTGTCAACTTGACAAGGTTTTGGTGTCCAGGTGTTTGGTCAAGCAAACACTGGCCTAATTTTTGTTGTGAGGATATTTAGTAGGTGAATTTAAATCAGTAGTCAGTTGATTGCATCTACAATTTACAAAGGAGCTTGTCTTCAGCAATGAGAAGAGTTTCATTCAATCAGTTGTAAGCCTTAAAGTGAGAGTCCAGAATTTAGCAGATAGAAAGTGTAACTTCTTTCTCACAGCCAGCTTCTGGGGGATTTTCCACCTTCATTGGCATTTCCAGCCTGTGGCCTGCCCTATGAAATTTTGGATTTGCCAATCCCCACAGTTGCATGAGCCAGTACTTTAGTAAGTTTCTTGATATTTACATCTATCTATCTATTTATATCTATCTAAACTGTCTATTCTGTTTCTCTGGAGTACCATGACTAATACAAGAACATAAATCACAATTCTCCTGACTTGAACTTTGTAGAAAAAAATCTTGCTTTCAAGTGCTTATTGATGCCATTAATTAGGACAGTTAACTTCTTTTGCTACCTGTATTCACAATTAGTTTTTCAAGGCTTTCTCAAACAAAGCAGTTGGTAACTGGTTCTTCTTTTCCCCATGCCGGCAAAGTCACAATCTACAAGTGTAAAGAAGGAACTGCTCCCAAGTTGGTTTGAAAATATCAGATACTGTCCTATCTTTGGAGTAGAATGAGGAGCTGGGAAGAATTTAGAGAAGTTCAGGCAACTTTTCATGCCCCTTTTAGATTAGCCCTTCCTAGTCTGGCTTAATTATAGTGTTTAAAGTATTTTTCTGCTTGTATTTTAAGTCCTTCCTTCTGTAGTCCCTGAATTGATTTTTATGTCTCCCCCTGGCCTCTAATTTTTTTTTAATTTAATGCTTAATTCCCCTTTTTTTCGTTCTCACAAAAGGCCATCATGTATATGTGGGAAGGGGATCATACCAGTTATTTATTTCTAGGACCACCATTTCACCTTTGCCAGGCTCTATCATTGCCTTTCTAATTACATTGAATTATTATTTTGAATTCTGTGTGATTTTTCTTAAGCTCCTCTTCCTGTTAATGCTGATTCTGTTCTGCATATTTATTAGTTCTGTAGAGGATTTTGTCCTAAATTTCTTTCGTAGCGCTGTACACTTTTCCTAGTTTTTGTCATCTTACTGTTTTTAATCACTGTAAATAAGTTCTATTTGAAATTCTATAAATTCCTTTAAGAGCATAATGAATTTGCCTCAGTTTTCTATTTCCAGAGAAGATTCTTTACTTTCTTTTTTTCACTTTTTGTCCTATAGAGTTTTTTCTTTTCCCATGCCCCTACTTCCCCTACCCCCAACAAATTTATCTTTGGGTCATTTGCACACATGCAGTCTGGCCATGCTTTATCTTTCCCTTGTTCTTGTGGACGAGTAGTGGTAATTGTTCGTCTTCTGTATTCTTATATTCTTTTGGAAAAGATGGACAGTACTAGTGATCAGTTTTGTCTTCAGTCTGTTATTCTTTAATTTTCTTGAAGTATTTAAGCCCCATTGTGAGCTGTCCCAGATTTCAAAGCCTTACACTTTTTCCTTGAGAGCCCAGAGCCTTGGAGCCGCCAAGCCCCTGATGTTGGAGTGCATTGCCTCAGCTAATATTATCCTTGGATATGAAGGGACCACAAGTCCTTCTTCCCCTCGGTGGAAGTAGTGAATTTTAGGAGGTTTTCCAGTTCAGACTACCGTTCTGTTTATCCACAGGAGGGAAAGAGCACTTCATATGGGTGCCATTTTGCCCTTTGCCTTGGTATGCTGTTCCTCTGTTCTCTTGATTTTTTTCCCCCAGTTCCCTGTCCTCCCTGCTAAGTTGTAAATCACTACTCTAGCTCTCTGTTTGGCCCCTAAACACCTCCAGAGTCAGCACCACACCTCTTCCTGCCAGACAGAGAGAAAAAATGGTTGAATTCTTCATGTTTTTCCTTGGGCAGGAAAAGCACTCTTGTCCTGGGATCAGTTCATTCCAAACTCCTCTTACTCAGGTTACACAGAGGAGAGAGCTGTCAGGGTTCCTTCCTCCTACTGTCTCTTCCCACTTGAGCTTTATTACACCCAAAAGGGGAGAAAGTGGAAAACCTCATGCTAATTCATAGAGTCTTTAAGTTTGGCTCTGTGTTCTTTTTCTGAAATACACTGACTTGTGAACATTAATTTCTCATGTTGGCCTGTTTATTTTTTCCCTTTTAAAAGCAGGTACAGAAAAAATGATGGTGGAATGGACTTGGGATGAATTCAACTTTATACCTCAATATAGACAGCAGAATCTTTTCCCCTATGAAGGTGAAAAGATTTTCAAATGAAATGACAGAAAAGGAAGCAGATTGTGTTTCCTGCAAGAGAATATTTGTGTGTTGAGAACTTTAACCTTTCTTATTAGAAACCTATTTATCCAAGATTGCATAATGATTGAAAGCTTGGGTTTTAGTGTCAAACTGTGTTTATATCCCAGCTGTATGGTCACTTATATATCTGGTACATGGTTGACATATGATAAATATTGTTGACTTGAATTTAATTAGCTGTATTGAACATTTTTGTTCCCATGTACACATTTTTTGTGCCCATGTACAGAGATTTTAAAGAAAGAAATCTTTTATAGATTACTTCTTTTGGTACCAGGTAGCTTTTGGGCACCTTATTTTAAATATCTGAAATTGACTCATTGTCTATTTTTATCACTGCATAGTTTTTTTATAAGTAATTTTTCTCTAAAGTATAACTGCTCAATGCCTACCAATGTAGTACATGTAAAGTACCTAAAGATTTTATTTGTAAATGTAAATGGAAATTTCAAATGATTTATTTGTAATATTGTTAAAACATTATTAAATAATGAGTGTGTATTTAAAAGTTTGAGCAGGACATAAACAAAACCTATACGAATAAAGACGATATGCAGTGGAGATTAAAATAATTATGCACACTGTTTGACAGTGAGAACAATTGTATATATTTGGAGTTCTTAACCACTAAATTGAGATTGTTTGGGGGAGTTGTTTAACATTATTTATTGCTCAGTGAATGGAAATACAGTCCCTTATAGGTAAAATTGAATATCATAAAAAATGGTCTTATGTTTTTGTTGAAATAAGACACAAAATCTGTATCCATATACATGAAATATAACATTCAAGTAACTTTTGTTGGCCTCCATTCAGTTTGAAGGCTGGAGAAATGAAACCACTGCACATTGTAAGCCTCTTCCATTTCTGTGTTCTGAGTCAGTTCTGACACTAAAGGAATGTTCTTTCTTTTTAAAATAGTGAGGAAGTAAGCATTCAAAAAATAGGTTAATAAAGAGCAAAGTTAGGTCACAGCCTCTGGCTTCTGATGGCCTGGCTTCAGTTCTACCTGGGCAACTTTGGAGAATTATTTAACCTCTCTGTGGCTTGGTTTCCTTATCTGTAAAACAAGAAGTTATCATTCCCAACTTCATAGGGTTACTTGGAAGATTAAGTACCTAGAATAGCACCTGATAGGTAGTTAGTTCCTATTATTTTTATCATCATTATTGTCATTGTTATAGTCATTTGAAAGTGTTGATAAAAAGAATATAATTTTTTAAAGTTGTTAATGAGGTAACAGTGTAACACGTCTTAAATTGTCAAAACTGAATGTATTGCACAATTCTTTTCATGCCTCATGTCTAAGATGAGATGGTGAGATAGTTTGCCCTCTAAATGAACAAATGCATTGTCCATTTTTGAGCAGTGGGCAGCAATCTCTGAGTGAAATCAAACTAGTAATTTTAGTTGGGTAATATAACACAGAATTCTAAGTCTCTAATAGTAAGATGTCTTTTTAGGGCAGTTCACTTCTTTTAACCTCTTTTAGGTTTGTTTCTCCATGACAGAAGCCTTAAGTTGTTTTCCCTATTTCTGTTTTTATTAAGTATGTTATTTCCTACCCTGATCTTTTTTCTAAAGGTGATTCATGATTTTAACTTTCAGAAGTATCTATATTTTATTTCACCTGGTGGTCAAAAGCACTGTAATGTTTTTCTGCTTTCATTACTTTATGTACAAAGTGTTAGAAACTAATGGTTAGAAGGCAGATTAACTAGAATGATCCTCCTTAGATGTGGAATCTAAAAATGGTTATCATAGGGTCTCAATATTGAGGTTGTCAAGTTGAAAATAAGTATCTGCATGGCTACATTAAACTGTATTTTGCAGTTGCATTATGTTATTTCTAACCCTTACCCTTTATCCTTTTTTCCCTATCTTATGTCTCCCCTAACCTGGCTCTGTCTAAAGTTTTCTGCTTATAATTATAACTAAGAAAAGCCAAGCCTTAAACATGGTTACATTTGTTTGTTACTGTGCTCTAGCTATGTTGTTATTATTAATAATGATAGCAGCAAGTAACCCTTAGGTATGGCTTACAAGTGCCAGACATTGTTCTAAATGCTTTAAATGTATCAGCCTATTTAAACTTCAGAAAATCTTTATAAGGTAAGTACTGCTGTCACCATTTTATAAGTGGGAAATATGAGAACAGATTAAATGACTTTCCATTACCAATGACCTTGTTGATGGTTAAGTGGGGATTTGAATTCAGGCATCCTGACTTCTCAGTCCATGCTCCTGGCTCTGTACTTCACATTGGTTTACAATCATGGACACATTAAATTTCCTGCCCCATAAAACTTGCTTTTTTTTTCTTCCAATACCTTAGAATATCTCCAATTATCTTTATCATTAGTTTGAACACTATACAGGATCCAGAGGACTCTAGGGAATTACTTTAGGAGATGGCAGTTCATTAGGCAAGTCAGTCACACACATCCATAGTAGATGGGTAAGAGATACATCTTAATTGTTAAATCTTTTAAATAAAAGTAACTTACATTTGTTTTACTAAATATGTGTATGTGAATCACCTGTCTTAGTCTTTCCTTTCCAGTTCTTGTCATCATTAGGGGACCTCGAGAGTCCTTGAAGATGATACTTCTCACACCCTGGTCCAATGGCTTTCTTTACTCTTTCAAGGTCTTTGATCACCGTTAGTAGAAGCTTTTCCTATCCACCTCGCGTAGGATATGTGGCAGCTCCTACCACTGGGAACAGTTCTGTGACTAACTTTCTGTTGACTGCATCTTTTTTTAAAAATATTTTTATTGACAAATCTTCACACTTATATATTCCATCATGGTGTGCAATCAGTGGCTCACAGTATCTCACATAGTTGTGTATTCACACCATGATCATTTTTTAGAACATTTGCATCACTCCAAGAAAAGAAAAAAGAAAAAACTCATACATACAATACCCCTTACCCCTCCTTCTCAATGGCCACTAGTATTTCCACCTACCCAATTTATTTTACCCTTTATCTCCCCTATTATTTATTTTTTATCCATATCTTTTTACTCATCTGTCCATACCCTGGATAAAAGGAGCATCAGACACAAAGTTTTCACGATCACCCAGTCACATTGTAAAAGTTGTATCTTTATACAGTCTTCTTCGAGAAGCAAGGCCACTAAAACACAGCTCATCACATTCAGGTACGTCCCTCCAGCCACTCCAATACACCATAAACTACAGAGGTATATCTATATAATGCATAAGAATAACCTCCAGAATAATGTGTCAACTGTTTGAAATCTCTCAGCCACTGAAACTTTATTTCTCTCTGTCCCCTTTTGGTCAAGAAGGCTTTCTCAATCTCTTGATACAGCGTCCGGGCTCATCCCAGGAGTTCTATCCAACATTGCCAGGGAGATTTACATGCCAGGGAGTCATGTCCCACATAATGGGGAGGACAGTGAGTTCAGCTGCTGAGTTGGCTTAGAAATGAGGCCACCCCAAGAGAGAAGCCACAGCTGAGCAACAAAAGAGGGTGACTCTTAGGCCTAATTTTAAGTAGGCTTAGCCTTTCCTTTGCAGGAATAAGTTTCATAGGGGCAAACCCCAAGAGCAAGGGCTCAGCCTATTGAATTGGTTTCCCCACTGCTTGTGAGAATATCAGAAACTCTCCAAATGGGTAAATTGAATATTTCCTCCTTTCTCCCCAGTTCCCTGAGGGGACTTTGCAAATACTTCTTTATTCACTGCCCAGAGTACCCTGGGATATGTTGGGGCATTACTCTAACCTGGGCAAACCAACAAAATCTCACGCCCTATTCAAGATTCCATGTACTTACAGTGTTCACATAAACTGACCGTGCAAGTTAAATTAGGTAATGCACTACCCAAAATATAAATCTTTCACCAAATAAACATCTCTCCCTTTGGTTTCACATAGAAGTTGAAGTTTTAAAATATGGACGATATCATCCATAACCCTGTATTCTGCTCTACCTTAGCCCTGTCCAGGTCAGCTTCCTTCGTACTGTTGACTGCATCTTGCCTTAAGTGCCTTAGGCTTTTGTTTTCTCCCTTGTGGCTTCTCCAACAAGCCCTCTTGTCCATTCGTGGTATGAGCTGGCAGCCACCTTCTGGGCATGTCTAGGGAGTTAATGTTCCTTGGACAATCTTTTGCTTATGGGAGACCGGAGTTGATGAATTTACTTTTCCCTCTTGATCCTGCTGTGGACAGTCTATAAACTCCTCCATAGCCCAGCCATAGGCCCCAGCACCCATTACAGTAAACAGAGTATCCCTGTATTTGCTTTTCCCCTTGTTTTAGCTTTGTTCTATTTAGTTACTCCAGCTTTCTTAGAATCACCTTCCAAATAAACCACCTACACACAAGTCCTTGTGTCAGGTCCTGTTTTAGGGAAGAATCCAGGTTAAAACAATCCTCTGTTGTTTTATACTTACTTAGCCCTATTCATCCAAGACTTCCTGTCTCTCAATTTTAAACTCTAAACTGTCATAATCTCTAGCTCTTTTCCCTTATTTACATTATCCCTTTTGCTTTCACCTACCCATTGTGATCTTGAATTCTCTTATTTTTTCCTCTATTTTATTGTGACTTTTGTTAACACTCCAACTTCTTCGCCCCCCCTTTTTTCCTTCTGTACCTGCCCTGTAAACCAGTGTGTTAATGCAGTTATTTTGGATTGCAGTCTGAGGGCACACAGGGTGTTCTGTGATTTGAGCATTTCTACAAGAATTTTTTATTTGTTTATTCATGTTAATGATGATAAAACAACATCTGGATTATCCGATTGGTCACCTTATAACTGATTACTGCTTTGTTTGCATTTAATTTATAGTCTAATTTTGATGTTACCCTGTATAAAAGCTATAAGCATAATGCATTTTACACCTAGCTCTCTATTGTATATAATTTAAAATTGTTATCACTAGGGATCTATAGTAACTTTTTGTATTCAAATACAGTCTGGGTATTGACTAATTCTAAAAAATTCTTCTTTCTTGGACTTCTGAATATTGTAGGAGGAAAAAAAGCCATACAATTTAATATAATTCAGCAAGAGATTTCTACCTTCTACTTGCCAAGCACTTCCAGGTGTTGTAGCTGTGAATAAGATCACCCAAGGCTCCGTCCTTTTAAGGATTAGAACCCGCCAGGGAAGAGAGGTATTAAACAAGTAGTTATAAATGAGATAATTGTTATAGATGTGCAGTTATAAATCAGGGGTGGGGAGGTGACAATACCTGCTGAACTCAGAATTGTTCTGCAGTCAAATTTTTTCCACTCCCTAGCCCCACCTCCTTCTCCCAACAGCTGACCTTGCTGCCTGTTTCAGAAAAAAAACAAAAACAAAACCAGGCTGTCTTGCAGAAACTCCCTAAGTTCTTACTCCCTTACCCTGACTTAGAGGAAAGATGTTGTCCCTCCTGCTCAGGGTAATGTACTCACTCGTGGCTCTGTCAGTTCTCTTTGCCCTGGTTCCCCTCTTCAAATCCTCAGCTCCCTTTTCTTTCCAAGTATTTTTTCCCTCAGCACCTGACCCACTTTTGTAACTTTTTTAAAAATATCTCGAACCTTTTTTTTTTTGTATCTCGAACCCTGGCCTAGCTCCTGAGATCCAGGCTCTTATACCTTAACTACCCAGTGGGTCTCTTTCCCATACTTCACCCAGGCAGCTCACACTCCACGTTTCTAAATAAAACTCACCACTTTCTTCCCTACCTTCATTCTCCTCCCTATGACTTCTTTCTTTGAAGATAATGGTTCTTACAGATTCCTTTCTTTCTCTCTCCCTTGCTTATTCAAGCAACCATCAGATCTCTCCTTTCTACCTCCTGATTACTCAGGTTTGTCTTCTTGTCCATCACTCCTACCTGAATTCTGACATTTGCCACCTTTTACATGAACCTTTGCAGAAAATTCCATACTTGTCTCCTAGCTCCTGTCTTGCCACCCATTTTCTAACCCACGAATTTTGTCCTATACGTATGTAGTCATGTAAGTACCCTGTCCGATTTTTTTCAGTTTCCCTATTTTTTATAGAATAAAATCTAAATTTTCCACTCTTTAGCACAGATGGCATTTAAGGCTCCCTGTAACCTAGCCCATCCCTGCTTGTTTGGTCTCGGTTCTTATTATTTCCAACTCACACTGTGAGTCTCAGAAATGCTTAAGTATTTTAAGATTCTTTAGTCCATTCTGATATTTTAAGATTCTGAAATAATATAATTTATACTTATGGTAGAAAAGTATAGGGATAAAATAATTGCTCATAATCCTGCCAATCAGATGTGGCTACAAATAATATAAATATTTATTTTTTCTAGTCTTTTATCTGTAAAGAGAAAGAAAGCAAGAGAGAGAATTCCAATTTGGGGGAGAGGCACCCAAACATACGTGTTTAGAAATAAGATTAGAAAGAAGTTATTGTATCAGGACTATACGGCTTTGTGTGTGGAAGCCTCTTGCCTCGAGTATCTTCTCTCCACTTCTCAGTCTACTCATCTCCTACTCCTTTTCAATTCCAGCTGAAACACACCCATCTCCATAAAGTCTAGGAAATATCACATCCTATTTAAATTATTTGTGTGTTTGTCTTTGTACTGAACAGAAAGTTCCCTGAGGCAGAGATCTTTGTATCTCCAGGTCTGGCAGAAGAAAACCTGACATAGAGGAAGAACTTCCAGAGAGGGAGGGGGAAAACCGGTGGAGTCCACGGGAGTGTGTTAGAAAGAAAGGTGAATAGCACTGCTTTGCGTAAGTTCTCGTGAGTGGTTAACTGAAGTATCCCAAGTGTATTGTAGGCATTCAGGAGTTTTTCAAATGAATAAATGCAGAGACTAAAATAAGGCCTGGAAAGTATGTGTTTGCAGGAGCAGTTTCACATATATCATAGGGAGTGGACGCCAGTTATAGTGGGTTAGAAGTACTAGGAGGTTAGGAAATAGAGAAAACCAGTGTAAACAATTCTTTCTAGACCTTCGATTATGAAGAAGTGAGGAAGGGGGACTAGGACAGTAGCTGAAAGGTGTCTCTCCCTGCTGTCCCTCATATAAGCTGTTGTGTGTGGAATGCCATTGGTAGAAAACTTGGGGTACCATTTCTCAGCTTAAGAGTCACCTGGAGTCTAGGTCGCTCCTCTGAAGCCTGGTTTTAGATCCGATGCAGCTGTTCCCAGACCGCACTAAGTCCTGCCTTTCAGACTTTGAGATACAGGAAGCTGTTGATGCTGTCTTCTTCCCAGTTCCCATACACATGACATGCGAGGGCTGGGGGTGTCCAATACCTTTACAGACTTAAGACCAATAAGGGAGCCTTTCTTGTCTTCTCTGTCGCCTTAGCTTTACTGTGCAGTTCTGCTGCTTGTTTTCCCTATGGTCATTTCTCACTGGTTTCTTCTAAGCCTCACTGTCTTCATGGCTTTCTTGATTTCTCAGTTGCTGTCTTCTGTCTGCTGTGGCTCCTGTCTGGCCCTGAGGGAGAGTCTCGCCTTTTATAGACATCCCTAGCCAATGACTGTGCTGCTCTATTTCTGGTCAGTGAGCTGACCAGTCAGAGGCGAGTTCAAATCTGTACTGAAGCAGTTCCCAGCTGTTCTCCTTATTCTTCTCAGCTGTTCTCCAACACTAAGGCCTTGTTTTGCCTGCTTCTGGATTTGGAACTGTTCCAAGGTGTGAGGGTTTCAGAAGGCTGATCTTCAACTTGCCACTGTTTGTGGAAGGAAAAGCACAGTGGCATTTAAAGTAGTATTTCAAAGCTAAATACCCTCAGAATATTAGGAAATGTATTTTCTGTTATCTAATAACTTTATTTTAGTGATATGTCTGTGAATTGAATACTATTTTAAAAGGCTCTTAAGGCAGTCTCATTGTCATTGAAGATCTGAGTAGATCCTGATAAACATGTATCAGTCCATTTATGGAGTAAATATTTGTTCTGTTCACTCTGTGTAGAAACTGCCCAGATACTCCCTTTCACAGTGGTACATTCCTTCAGGGGTTTTAATGTTCCAGGCCCTTTTAGTCATTGCTTTGGAATTGATAACATTATTTGAATCGCTTAGCATTGGTCTAAGTGGATTCATTACACATTGAAGCTTTTAGGAAGGCCTTAAAAGGTGAACTGCTAGGCCTTGCACACTCTGACACTCATCTTCCGTTGGTCTCTTGAATGCAGTCACAACTGACTAGTGAGCAGAACCGTAAGCTTGGGGCACCAGCTGGCAGCCTCACAGAACTTGCTGGTCTGATCCCCAGTGCAAAGTGGGTGACTCTGCCTGTTGTGCTCACAGCTCTCCTCTGGGAAGCGCTATTGAGCAGAGGAAAGCAAGGATCCTAGGGGTGTGCCCTGAAGCACAAGGGAAAGTACTTCCTCAGAACTCTGGAAATAGCATCCTGGTGGGTGAGCTCTCGAACATGGAGGCTTGTAAGAGAAATACTGCGTTAATGCGGAGTTCGGTAAACTTTTTTCTTGTTAAAGGAAATTTACCAAGAGAAAAACTGGGCAGCTACATCCTGCCATAATTGTTTTCACTAAGAAAGTAAAGGAAGGAAGAAAACACTGTAACAATTAAAAAACAAACAAAACCTTATCCTTAATTCACATAATTCTTCATCCCAGGTCTCTTTGGTTGCCTTATGTTTGTATGCTTTTATTTTTACATATGTGTCATAATAATGTGTCCTCTGTATCCACAATTATTCCATAAATGTTGTAATGTTGCAGCATTTTATTATTTTTATGACTGCCTAATAGTGCATCGGGTTAATGCATTTACCTGTTACCCTATTATTAGCTATAGGATGTTTCCATTTTTTTTAGTTATAAATGTGCCAGGGTACTATACTGAACCTGTGTGTATGTTTATCAACTGTGTCCTTCGAACAAACTGAGGAGCTAAGTTGCTAAGTCAGAGGGTGGAAACATTTTTTTTCCTGGTTCTTGATATAGGTTGTGAAATTATTTTCCCCAAAGTTGTACCAGTTTACAGAGCTATCTACCAGCCATCTCTGCCGTAGGTCTTCATGGTTTAAAGAGGCCCCCCTCATTTTGGGGGGCCAGTTTACCTTATATTGCTTTAATTATATTTCTTTGACAACTAGTAAAGCTAAACTTTTTTTTTTGGTATATTTTTACTTATCTTTTGTATTTTTTACTTGTTGAGGGACAGATATTTATACCAGCTTTTTAGACTGGCTGGTAACCAGTCCAAGAGTATTAGTCAAGAAGGATAAGGCCAGCACCCCATGGCATCGCTGTCTCTGACCCCGTCTGCTAAGGTATAGAGTAATATCTTGACATCTTTGTGCAGAAAACAGGTATATAAAAATGATTGGGTGTTGAGTGTTCTGCTTAATATAATTTTTTGATTCTTTAAGAGTTATCAGAGATTATTAGTGTAGCATACCCATTTTCAAAGACTTAGAGTCAAATGTAATTTCCTGAATCAAATTATACAGAATATTAAGTTTTCTTTCTATTATATTTCTTTATATTCAGGAAAGGACTCAAGGCTCAGGGTCTTTTTATAAACTTTAAAAACATATTTTTTTTGGTTTAGTTTGTAAATCCAGAAAAGAATGGAATTGAGCTGAATCTTCTACTAATTCCATGCATAAAAGTTGATTTCGTTAAAAAAGGAGAAACAATAATAGGAGATCAAACTCAGAAATTCTGAGTCAGGGCCTTGTGCAGGATATTGGTCTTAACTTAAGAGAAATAAAAACTGTTGCTGGATTAGAAGCAGAGGGATGCTTGGTGAGCACATCACTGGATATGCCCGGGGGCTACAGGAGGAAAGGGCTGGAACCAGTCTCCACGGGACAGAGATAGCTGAGAACTTTTAGGATGGTATGGAATACTTGATACCAGTATTCATTTTGAGCACCCTTAATTAAATGGTGAAATATATTTGATTTGGGGAAAAGGGGGATCTGGTCTGGATGCTATTTTAAAAGTGCAGGTGGAAGGTGAGATACCAGGCTGGGGAGGAGAGGTGGCTGAGGAGGATGTGGCAGTGGGATGGGAGAGAAATGATTCAAAAGGAATTATATGTATTAATCAACAGAAGATAAAGTGGGGCACATTTTATATTTGATGTATTTTCTTATTTTATTTTTTTATTATGTTCTTAAGATGATGTACGCTTTACATTTCAGATGAATTTACAACTGATTTTCTGGATTGGACTGATCAGCTCAACTTGCTGTGTATTTGGCCAAACAGGTAAAAAAAAACAAACAAAGAAACAGTGTTTATATGTTTATAGCTGTCCTTCATTTTGGGATCTCTGCGTTACTTTTTGGCCAGTTAGATTTCTGGGCAAAGCTAAGTCAGATCATGTAGCTCCTGAGCCCTGCAACTACCCCTCCTCCCTCAAACTGAAATGCCTACAGAGTCCTATGGGGTCAGGCTCCCCTAACCCTCTGCCACCCAGTTGCTCTCACCTGCTCTCTTATTCTGTCCTGAATGCCCCCGGCTTCTGCTCAGAGATACCAGGCAGCCTCTACCCTGAGAGCCTTCCTTGGACGTGGCTGCACTCTCAGCCAGAACTGTTTTCCCCCTTCAGCTCTTGGCTCCAGTGTTGTCTTCTCAGTGAGGCCCTTACTGGCTGCTGTGTTTATAACCACATCGTCCATCCACCACACACACA
>PVIY010037571.1:0-24550 GCA_004026745.1 Myrmecophaga tridactyla
AGACACAAGGTTTTCACATTCACAGAGTCTCATTGTGAAAGCTATATCATTGTTCAATCATCATCAAGAAACATGGCTACTGGAACACAGCTCTACATTTTCAGGCAGTTCCCTCCAGCCTCTCCACTACATCTTGAACAACAAGGTGATATCTACTTAATGCATAAGAATAACCTCCAGGATAACCTCTCGACTCTTTGGAATCTCTCAGCCATTCACACTTAGTCTCATTTCACTCTTTCCCCTTTGGTCGAGAAGGTTCTCTCAATCCCTTGATGTTAATTCTCAGTTCATTCTAGGGTTTTTCTCAGTCCCTTGGTGCTGAGTCTCAGCTCATTTCAGACTCTCTGTCCCACGTTGCCAGGAAGGTCCACACCCCTGGGAGTCATGTCCCACGCAGAGAGGGGGAGAATAAACATTTTTTTTATCTTCTGCCCACATTACTCTGAGATGTATCATGACACCACACTAACCGGTACAAACCAACAAGATCTCACTCCCTAGTCAAGGTTCCATGTAATTATGGTATTTGAATAAGCTGACCATAAAAGTTAAATTAGATATTGTGCTACCAAAAAATAATTTTTTCCGTTCCATATATATAATCAGTAATTCACAATATCATCACATAGGTGCATATTCATCATCATGATCATTTCTTAGAATGTTTGCATCAATTCAGAAAAAGAAATAAAAAGAAAACAGAAAAAAATTCATACATGCCATACCCCTTACCCCTCCCTTTCATTGATCAGTAGCATTTCAGTTTACTAGATTTATTTTAACATTTGTTCCCCCTATTATTTATTTTTATTCCATATATTTTATTTGTCTGTTGATGAGGTAGATAAAAGGAGCAACAGATACAAGGTTTTCACAATCACACAGTCACATTGTGACAGTATATCATTATTTCAGTATTGAAATACTGTCACATTGTGACAGTATTTCATCTTCAAGAAACATGGCTACTGGAACACAGCTCTACATTTTCAGGCAGTTCCCGCCAGCCTCTCCATTACATCTTTTTTTTTATTATTAATTTTTTATTTTTTTTAATTACCAAAAAACACCAAATAAACGCAAACATTCTTAACTTTTGATCATTCTGTTCTACAGAAAAAGAAAAAGACAACAGAAAAAAATTCATACATACCATACACCTTACCCCTCCCTTTCATTGATCACTAGCATTTCTTTTTTATTTTATTTTAACATTTGTTCCCCCTATTATTTATTTTTATTCCATATGTTCTACTCATCTGTTGACAAGGCAGATAAAAGGAGCATCAGACACAAGGTTTTCAGAATCACACAGTCTAACTGTGAAAGCTATATCATTATACAATCATCTTCAAGAAACATGGCTACTGGAACACAGCTCTACATTTTCAGGCAGTTCCCTCCAGCCTCTCCATTCCATCTTTTTTTTTTTTATGCTTCTGGTTAATTCTTTTTTTTTTAATTATTTTATTTTATTTTTTTAAATGCCAAAAAAACACCTAACAAACGCAAACATTCCTATTTTGATCTTCATTACATCTTGACTAACAAGGTGATATCTATTAAATGCATAAGAATAACCTCCAGGATAACCTCTCGACTCGGTTTGGAATTGACATTTTATTTTGTCTCATTTCGCTCTTCCCCCTTTTGTTCGAGAAGGTTTTCTCAATTCCTTGATGCTAAGTCTCAGCTCATTCCAAGATTTCTGTACCACGTTGCTAGGAAGGTCCACACCCCTGGGAGTCATGTCCCACATAGACACAGGGAGGGTGGTGAGTTTGCTTGTTGTGTTGGCTGGAGAGAGAGGTCACATCTGAGCAACAAAAGAGGTTGTCTTGGGGTTGACTCTTAGGCCTAATTTTAAGCAGGCTTGACCTATCCTTTGTGGGGTTAAGTTTCTTATGAACAAAACCTCAGGATTGGGGGCTCAGCCTATTGCTTTGGTTGTCCCCACTGCTTCTGAGAATATCAAGAATTCTCCACTTGGGGAAGTTGAATTTCTCCCCTTTCTCACCATTCCCCCAAGGGGACTCTGCAAATACTTTCAAAAAATAAATTTTGCATCAAATAAACATTTCTTTCTTTGGTCTTACACAAATGTTGAAGTTTTAACATACAGTCAATATCATCCTTTAGCCTTTAGTCTGATTTTCCTTAGTCTTAAGCAGATCAGCTTCATTCATATCTCTAATTGAAGTCTGATCACATTTTCAGTGTTTTTAGCAATTGCTGTATAGGGTAATGCTGAGTTTCATAGCTGCAGAACTCTAGCTCTGAGTTTCAGGTGTCACACAGATATACGAAGTTCTGGAGAATGACACAGTTATACACAAAGAGCTCAGCATCTCAGAATTTAGAAATAATAGTTACCACTCCAAGTAGATGTGACAGCATTAAGAGCTTACAGTGTAGGAAACTTTACAATAGGCTTTCTGTCTTTCTCTTGATAACCTTTGCTCTTGACTTCAATTCTTAGAGTTTGCATATTATAGTTAGTCCATATTATTGGGGTGTTATAATATCTGTTTTTGTTTCTGGCTTATTTCACTCAACATGTTTTTCTCAAGTTCCAATCACTTACTGCATACCTCACAACTTCATCCCATTTTGCACCTTATTGCACGCTCAATATTCCATTTCATGTGTATACCACAGTTCCCCCTTCTGATCCTCAGTCAATGTGCCCTAAGGCCACCTCCATCCATTGCAAATCATGAACACTGCCACCATAAACCCAGTGTATAAATGTCCATTTACGTCCCTACTCTCAAGTTTACACCTAACAATGGGGTTGCAGGATCATACGGCAACCCCACACCCAGCCTCCTGTGGAGACACTCCACTGCCCTAGACATGCTCTTAATCTTAATATATGTCCTTGTGGGTGTGAACCCATTGTAAATGCAAGCTTTTGAAGGAGTTGTGGCAAACTGAGCCATTGTGGGGTTTAATCCAGATTTCTGGAGGCTGTATAAAAAGAAAGCCTCAGGAAGAAGCAGGAAGTCAGTGGGAACCCAGAAGGGAGAGGAGAAGACATTGCTATAAGCTAGAAGGCAGGGAGGGATTCAAGCCAAGGAACCCCAAGAATTGTGACAGGCTAACACTGGAATACTACCAACCCCCTGAGGAAGCAAGCCTTCTAGCTTCTGCTTCTGCGAGACAAATTCTCATTGTTTAAACCAACCCATTGCATGGTATTTGTTATAGCAATCTGGTAACTAAGACAGGGTGCCATTACAGGAGTTCTAGGATTTTGTTATTCATTCATTCTTAAATGCCTGTCTGGTGAAATTTCACCCATCCTTTTATGCTCAGCTCAGGTAACCTCACCTCTGGGCAGCCCTCCTGTACCCTTCCCAACTGTTCGTAATTCTCTCTTGGGGAGTCTCTGTTCTGGTCAAAGTCTCACAGCATTTTGTGGTTAACTTTATTATAACTTCTTTTACATTTTTAACGTTGTAATCGCTTATTTGTTGTCTAACTAAGGACATTATGAATACACTAAAGACTTCATTCTTAGCATAATTTAGCCGTCCCTGTGCCCAGCAAATGCCTGGCACATAATTGGTTTCTAATTGAATAAGGGTAGTCGATTGAGAAGCACTACTCGTTCATCACTTTAACAACACATATATATGTGATTCTGTAGACTCTCAAATTATCTTGGTCAAAAGGAAATATTTATAATTTTCCAAAGAACATATGTATGTAATGTAATTTTCAAAGTACTTATGTACTTTTCTGAATCTCAGTGTACATATCTGTAACATGGAGAACTGTTTATGTCACAGATAGTTGATCTTGGATAAATTACGTAAGCTCTTTGAGCCTATTTTCTCATATTTAAAATTAAGTAATTGCGAGGATTAAATGTGATAATCCATATAAAACAGCACAAAGCAAAACAATGCCTGCTAATAAGAAATAATTATTAACAATGAAATTAAATATTATTTACCTTGACAACTTAACGATTTATATTAATAAATGAATTAACAAGGAAATGACGTATTTTATGAGGAAGTGCTACAAATTGATATTTAAATGTAAGGTATTGTAACAATGTAGTCTTATTATTATTATTATTAATGCGACGTAGAATAAGAGCCATATATCAGTTGAAATCAATCAACGAGTCCATAAAGGAAGTCCGTAGGTTTTCCAATAATAATAATAATCTCATTATTAGCGGTATATATTATTTTACATCATATAAAAAATTAGTGTAGAAATAATAGAGAAATAATAGAGAAACCTTAGTTTGAAGGGAAGTATAAGTCCCATCATGCCCTGCGCTCTCCCAAGCTTTTGGGGAAGAAAGACGATTGAATCCGGTCTTATGCCTAAAACTACATTTCCCAAAGGCCTTCACGCCCTAATCTCTACCATATATAAGGTCCATCCGGGTTCTTCGAGATGCTGTTTGGCGACTCGTCGCCATTCCCGGAGCAGCTCGGCCTCGGCCTTGAGGCGAGTGTCCGTCGCTGTGTCGGAGACACTGGTCCCCGACACCAAGACAACCAGTCCTCTCTCCTGCCCCCCGGCGGGAGAGCGTGTCCGGCCGGCCGGCGGGGCTCGCGACCCTCCCTCTCCTCCCCTTCCCCCGAAGCCTCCGCCCCGCCAGGCCCGGCCCGGACCCCGGAGTCCCGGCCTCCTCCTCCTTCTCGGTCACCGCTGCCGCCGGGCTCCAAAGCCCCGCCCGTTGCTTCTTTTCCCCGTTTGAGTAGCTAAGGAAGGAAACAGGGAAAAATGTCGCCATGAAGGCCGAGAACCGCTGCCGCCGCCGACCCCCGCCGGCCCTGAACGCCATGAGCCTGGGTCCCCGCCGCGCTCGTTCCGCTCCGATCGCCGCCACCGCTGCCGCCGAGGCCCCTGTTGATGCCGCAGAGCTCCCCCAGCGCCGCCGCCACCGCCTCCGACATGGACAAGAACAGCGGCTCCAGCAGCTCCTCCGCCTCTTCGGGCAGCAGCAAAGGGCAACAGCCGCCCCGCTCCGCCTCGGCGGGGCCGGCAGGCGAGTCTAAACCCAAGAGCGGTAAGGGTGGCCCCCACGCCAGCGGGCCGGGGACGACTGCCCCTTCGATTGCGGAGGGGCCTGGCTCTTTTGTCTGCTTGGTTACTCGGGGACACATTCCACTTCCTACTGTGGTTTCTACCTCTCTTGCCTTCTTTCGTTATTTACAGTTAATGCTTGATGACCATGTAGTGCGTGCTTTACGAGAATCCTTGTATCGATACTTAGTACAGCTTGGTGAAGTAGGTGCTATTGTTACCCGCATTTTGCAGGTGAGAAAACAGATTCAGAAAAGGTAAAGTCACCTACTGGTAGCAGGAATTAAGATCTGATGTCTGACTCATCCGTCACGGACATAATCACTGTGTTGTCTTACCTTTTAATGTGGAATTAGCATTGGATAGTGGTAAATTTAAACAGGGAAGAGGGGACGGGAACCAAGGACTTTTTCAAACTCAAAGCCCATATTGAATAACCTGGCCTTAGGTCCATCCCTCTTTTGAAGAATACTCCTCCCCGAATGGATTTGTTCAGTTTGGTGTAGTGGTTAAGAGCACAGATTGTGGATTCAGTCTTTTTAGGTCTTGGTTCGCCGGATCTTACGTGAGTCTCGAGTTTAATTACCTTTAAAGATGGAGATAGTATTATTAAATGAATTAAGAAAAAAAGAAAGAAGGGCTTAGAACAGTACCTGACACCTTTTATGCACCAGATTGCATTATGCTGATTTCTGTGTGTTAGGCTCTGGCAGTATCCTTTAGCAAGGAATATTAGTCATTTCTGTAGTCAGTACCTCTCCATGGTCATGCAACCATAAGGATAAATATAGTTATCATTGAGGGCTTGCCATTTGCTAGGTGCTAGGCTACGATTCTACCTGTTATTGCTATTGCAGTTACTAACCTGCTCACCACGGTGGGGTTCCTATTTAAAGAGGAAGGAACAGTCTGAGAGGCCATGAGTTTGGGAGTTGGCAGAGTCCAGAGTCAAACATTCTCCATTATTACTTCAAAGATCAAGTACTGATTTCTGCTGTTATTTGTATGTATTGTGCTAGGAAGCTGTTTTTGTATGAGTGGGGTTTGTGGCAGAGAGGTAAACATTTGGAGTCAGTAAATGCAGAGGCCCAATTGCTTAAAACATTTTAAGTTAGAAAAGTATAAGGTTGACTTGAATTCAGAGTTTACCTCCTGGGTATAGCAAATTTGTTTACATAGTGTACGAAAGACTTCTAGAGATTCCTTATGGAACTCAGATTCCAGTTCCATTCTCTTGATAATAAAAGAATGTTTTAAATATCTAAGAAGAGTTTAGTGTGGGTTCTCAGACCACGTTGGGAAGTAGTGTGTACACCGGTTCTGGGGTTTTGCACTTGTTCCTCTGTTAGAGGGTAGCCAGTCCTCTTGGCAAGTATTGGAATTGGCTTAGAGTAGTCTAAATTATTTTCCAATGTATTGTTAAATTTCTTTTCTGTGTTCCCAGATGTAAAGTTGAGGATTTTGGTTTTCTTGCATCTGAATTCTTAATTTTCCTGGCTTCTTTTGATGCCACTAAGGTACATTCTTGAGTAAGCTGCAATAAGTATCTTAAGTTTACTCCTTAGTGAGGCAGTAGTTGAAAGTTTGTGGTAACCCAAACAAAACAAAAACAGACAAAAATTGAGAGTATTTAATGTGGAACTAAATACCCAATTGGATGAAACAGAATTCTGCTTAGTTGACCAAAATAAATGTCAGTTAACGTTTCAAACAGACTTATATAGAATAAATATTGTTGGGTTTATTCTGACTACTTAAAGTGACTTCTGCCTTTTTTTTTTAAACAGTTAAATAGTATAAAATGCATTAAAAACACTTGTTCACTTTGTTAATAGGAAATTTCCGAGGAAGAAAATAACTCATGTAAAGGACTTAAAATTATAAATATATATTGTGTTTGGTTTATGAGCAGAAACTGTACTAGGTTTTATGAAATAAAATCCTCAGGTATACCCTCTGGTAGTAATGGTTTTGGTTTAATGTGCTTGTTAGAAAGCTTGAGCATATGTATCCTTTCCATTGCTTTCCTTTCTGGCTACTACTGTGTGCTTTTAGCAAAAAAAAAAAAAAAAAGATTGGCTTGTGGTTAAATAAATACTTCTCTGCTTGTATTTAGGAACAGATGAACAGGTGGTAGGGATTAAAAGATAATGTTATCAGTGAAGAATTCCTGCCTGCCATGCCTGAGACCCGGGTTCGATTCCCAGTGCCTGCCCATGCAAAAAAAATAAAAAAACAATGTTAAGAGGGTGCACCGGTGGAGTGGTAAAACCTCACCTTCTATACAGGAGACCCTGGTTCGATTCCTGGACCATGCACCCCCCCACCCCCCAAAAAAACTTATAAAAAAAGATAATGTTAGGAAACTGGATTTTGGTTAGGTTTTGAAGCTAACCCATTCTGAGTATGCTTCCTTTACATTAAAGCTAAGACCATTGCTGCTAAACAGCAATCTTTTAAGACCTCTAATATAGTGATTTCTAGGTGGTCTTGGTAACAAAGATGTAAATTCAAGTTCAGTATAATTGCATGGAAAGGTTTCTGCAATATTTTAAAAGCTTACTCAACACTTAATATAGTTGATTCTGCTGGAGTTTCAGCATACTGAGTTGAAGGAAGAACAAGAAGGAGGAGGTGAAAAAAACATAATTACCTTTCTTTTGTTAAAATAAGAAGAGCAAGAGTTTTTCAGTTGTAAATATTTGTATGGATGGTACAAACATTTCCTTTATTTCTCCTACCTCATGTGAGAAAAACCCTGGCTTCTAGTTTCTAAACTGGTTATGTTATAAATCGTCATTTGATTCTTAGATATATGATTAATATAATTGAGTCTTTGTTCTTGTGGCTGGCTTATATTTGCTCTTCAATTATACACAGGAAATAGGTAAACTTGGCTACCAAGAGTTTGATCTTTCTAGCCAGAGTGGCAAGCCACAGTTTCTTTGCCTTGGCTGATTGCTTCAGACATTCACATAACACTCCTTTTCTTGAATATAGTCCCTGCAGTTTCATTCCGGTAAAGATGGAGTTTTCAGAACTTTAAACAGTGACTATCCCATGAATATAGCCCAGAGGATGGGGAAAGTCCATTAGAAAGAGCAAAAAAAGTAAAAAGAGGCAAGAGAGGGGTGAGGCAGTTTATGGACAAATATTGACCCCTGGCCAGGAACCAGGCTCTTGCCTCATCCTCTGAGTGGGGAATGATATTGCCAGGGAGGTTAAGGGAAGGTCAGGTATTATGAAGCAGTTTTATTTTGAGGTTGGTGGTATGAAGCCCTGTCCTGACACTCTTCCGGTGGTTGTTCTGGAACCAGAAGCCATGTTACTTAACAAGCGTTAATCAGCACTGAAGTGTGCTTCAGAGCTTTAAATGGACCTGGAGGTTTTAATGGCTTTGAAAATTGAGGTGACTTGAAATCGTCAATAAACACGACTTAGAGAGAGTTCAAGAATTTCAAGGCCTTTTCGCTAGAGTTCTTGATTTATATGATTTTGTTGGAAGTCTGGTGGGTGCACAAGGCAGGAATTATTTGAATTTATTAATAATAGGCTTTCAAACTACTGGGTTTTTTCTCTGTTAATTTTACAGATTTTTTTTCTCTTAATCTTCATGGCCTGTGGGCAGAGAGGGTAGAAAATTAGTCCTGTACAAACTCACTTAGCAAGCAGTTAACTTTCTGGCACATGCTTCTTTCTTGATACCACCTCTCTGTTCTTTTCACTCAGACTTACTGATTTCAGCTGCATTCAATTTGTTGTCAGTTGATACTGTAGTAAGGCCATATATTACACCTCTGGAGGTGCTTGTCAACCCCTATGGACGATGGGTAAGCTACTTCCTCGTGATTACAGCATGAATCAGCAGCAGAAACTTCTGCCTGGTGTTCTGACTTCTGGGCTGTACCACCTGTTAGACTAGAGTTAGAAATGTTGATGTTGCCAAATGATTTAACTTTGAAAAATGTGTGGACCTTAATTTGGGAGTGGGGAAAGACACTGAGATATGCCACCTGTTACTTGGTAGAGAGCTTTTCATTAGGGAAATGTAGAACAAGAGAGACTCTGGATTAAGTTTTTGTGTCTCTTATTTCTTGGCTTTGGTTTTCTGGATTTGAGCCACTTAGTGATGGTCTAGTCTGTTTTGCAGTTTGTCTTGACAGTAGTTCTTGGCAGATGTTCTTAGCTCTGGCTGTGCGTCAAAATTTCTTGAGGACTTTTTTTTTTTTTTTTAAATAGGGATACGTGGGGCCCTACCCTTGCTATACTTTCTGATTCTTTAGTTCTGGATTGGGCCATATGCATCCATAGTTCCAGAAGTCTCTGCAGGTGATTCTGGTGTGTAGGCAGGATTGAGAAAACCACTACTACGAGATTTAAAACATTCAGCAGAGAATGTGTTTCTCCCAGGAATTATTTCATGTTTTCCAAGATCTAAATCAAGTTCATCACATTGGTCATATTGCTGTCTCCTATCAGAGAAAGAAGGACAAATTCTACCCCAAGTTATTCACATGTATACCCTGGAAAGTTGTATACAAATATCTCAAAAATAGTGCTCTGAATTTTATCTCTGGGTTCCAGGCCTGACTGTACTTCCAGTCTTTAGCTGTCTGTTGCCTGGGTTTAAAGATAACAACCAGTTTCTCACTTTAGATGTCTGACCTAATTCCCTTAGGTAAGTGGAAGGAGGGAGTTGATTTTAGCAGCTAAAGTCCTGAATCCATAATGTGGTCAGTTATTGTAATCCGTTGTAGAAATGAGCAGTTCGCTGTCCATCAGAGAGCAGTTATGAAAGCATTATGAAACTGTTTCCTTGTCAGTGTGGTAATAAGTGAAGAAATGCAGAGTCCTCTGCTGAATGCCAGCTTACTTTTTTAAGCCCTTGCAGTATAGAATCTGGCTTTACCTTAAATTTCTGCAAACCATTCAGTACCTGTCTTGCTTAATCACATTTATGTTCTCTGTGTGAAAGCAACACAGTAAAACAGGATAATCTGAAATATTCTTGGAAAGTGAGGTTTTTGGAATATGTGTTCTGTATATATGTGTATCCTTGTTTTAAGAGCTCATAAGGCCCCAGGTGATGTGGAATGGGGTTAAGGATAGCAAAGCAGAAAAATGTAACTGAGGTTATTTTCAGTGGTGAAGAGTTAGCTAAGATTCTGTATCCCCTTGAATTTTCCATTTATTTGAAATCTTGTAAACTAATTCTGTGTTTGGCAAGGCAAAATTTGTGTGGGAACCAGAATTTCTACTGTTTGTTTACCTCCAATACCATGTTTGAAATGGACTGTTGTTAACTGAAGTCATAGGTAAAACTCCAGCTCTTAAGTTCTGACTCAAACTCTGGTCACTGCCTATAACTCGAAAACTAATTGATAAGAGTGAACCTAGCCTGCCCATGTCTCTGGGAACATCTGTTCTTTGTTTACACTGCTGCCATCTCACTTGACTATTAGATTAACTTCTAGGCTGTAGCTTGGTCAGGTTTGGAGAGGGTGGCATTTCTTTCATCTACCCCATGAGGTTGGCAAACTCTTGAGTGTGAGGTGGTGGTTTTTAAAACTTGGAATCTGGTTTATAATGTTACATATCCTTTTCTTTGAAACTTTGTTTTACTTTGGATTTAGTCTGCGGTAAAATAAACTGATGATCTTACCCAGAAAGTTTTTTCTAAATAGTTACAATTTTAAAAATTATTCAGTGATATATGGTACTTAAGTCAGAATCTTAGAGGGTGAGCTCTGAGCATAGGACTCTCTTAAGTGTCTCTGAGTGATTCTATTGAGCTGGCAGCATTGAGAACCACTGTAGTAGGGTAAAAGTGAACAGATAACTGTAATTAACAGCTTGGCGTGTATCTTTTCCAGATGTTTCTGTGGAATATATATATACATATATATATTTTTTTCTTTTTTAAGTAGAGAAATTGTAGGTTTATAGAAAAATCATGTAGAAAATACAGTTTCTGTATACCACCCCACATGCAGGCAGGTTTCCATATCATTGACACTTTGTGACAACTAATGATACGTTTGTTGCAATTGATGAAAGAATATAATTATAATTATGCTCTTAACTACAGTCCATAGTTTACATTAGGTTGACTGTGTTGTGCAGTCCTATGTTGTTTTTTAAAATTTTATTCCAATAATGTAATTACAACCTAAAATTTCCCCTTTTAACCACATTCAAATATATAATTCAGTGGTGTTAATTACATTCACAATATAATTAACAAGCTTTGTAGTTTCTGAGGCTCATGTTGGAATCCCTTTGACTTTGCAAACAACCAAAACCATCCTGTTAAAGTTTGAAGGGTAAGCCTAATGAGTTTCTTCACAAAATCTCCATTCTTTCCAAGTTTTTGTTTTTATAAAGTCATTAAATCAGTATGCAGACTTGACTTGGTCAGTTCTGCATATTGAGGTAGGACAACATGGCAAGAATAAAGGGGCAAGAAAGATAAAATAGTCCTTTGGGGCCAAAACTAATTTAGTTATTTAGTTGTGTATGATTCTCAGATAGGTGTTCTTTAGATATTGGAGAACTTTGGCATGTATTATGCGTGTCTGGCCAGGTTTTTTTAATTCAACTTGGGGCAAAAAAAATCCATGCACTTCAGCTCCCCAGCAGTATAAATGGGGCAAAGAGCACAAACAGGCTCTTCACACAAACTACAAATTAAGACTGAAAAAGTATTTGTTGCTCATTATTAGAGAGACTCAAATTTAAAACAAAAAAACATTTGACCCTTCAGGTTTATTCAACTCAGTATTAGCCGAAGTGTAGTGAACCAGGCATTCTTTTTTACAGTGCTGTTAGAATAAATAAATTGGTGTATTAGTTCTGGAGTACAACTTGGTAATGTTTAATAGGCTTTTTGTTGTTTTAAATTTATTAATTAAAATTAAACCAAATAACACATTAAAATATATAATCAGTAATTCACAATATCATCACTTAGTTGCATATTCATCATTTTTTAGACCATTTGCATTAATTCAGAAAAAGAAATAAAAAGACAATAGAAAAAGAAATAAAACGAAAACAGAAAAGAAAAAAAAAGATTATACCTACCATACCCCTTACCCCTCACTTTCATTGATCACTGGCATTTCAAACTAAATTTGTTTAATAGGCTTTAATGATCATACTTGATCTACTGATTAAACTTTGAGAATTTAATATAACTAAACAATTGTACATATAGGCCTTTCATAAAGAGGCTCCCAATATTGTTATATTATTAAACTTGCTAAAAATTAGATGCCATCTAGATGTACAAGAATAGCTTATTAGTTACATATTTTGGGAAAAGCATCTGGTGGGCAACAGTACAACCATTAATCATGTTTTTAAAGACTAGGGATAAAAAATAAAATAAAAAAAATAAAGACTAGGGATGCATGAAAATGCTCATGGACTAATAAGTAGCAGACAATGTTTCTTACGTGCTTATAATTTTGTACATGATGTATGGTAAGTATATAAAATGGAGGTTAACAGGTGGTATACTTTGGGTACTGGAAACTATAAATTTATTCTTTCAGATTTTCAAAATTGAACATATGTTTTTGTAATTGGAGGAAGAAAACAAACTTTTTAAATGAAATATAGCAATACATGCTGATCTAATATTCTTGTAGAGCCCATCTTCTTTTGTTCTGTCAATTTAATAGCTTTTCAGTTTGGCCTCTAGGGCATATATAATTTCTGGTTTGCTTTTATACCACTTGAATATGTTTGCTGAGGTCTAGACCAACCCTTAAAGTAGTTATTTAAAGAGATCTATATGTATGGTTGTTTAGTTACGTTAATTTAAAGAGAAATAATGTTTTCTGTCTTGTTCAGATTAAATACTTTTCCCTAATATAGAATAATTGTTCTTTTTCTTGCCACTTTGAATGAACTTCTGTAGGAATGGTGGTTAAGCTTTGTGAAAGAGACTTTATAAACTGATGTTTTTATGTAATTTGATACTATATTATATCTTATGTTGAGGGAGGACCCCTTAGGCTTCATCATTTCAAAGAAACCACCTATGTCCTTTTTTGCCTACAGCACTAATGCTCTAGCATAAATCCTGATTTCTTCGAGGATATGAAAGATCCCATCTACCCCTCTTTAAACACAATTTTGCTGGGAAATGGAGGAAAAATGGCCAGTTGTGTGGATCATTTCTTAACTAATTATTTTGTGTTTCTTGCTTTCAGATGGAAAGAACTCAAGTGGATCCAAGCGTTATAATCGTAAACGTGAACCTTCCTATCCCAAACATGAAAGTTTTAGCAACCAGTCCCGTCGCTCCAATTCACAGAAAAGCAAAACTTTTAACAAGATGCCTCCTCAAAGGGGTGGTGGCAGCAGCAAACTCTTTAGCTCTTCTTTTAATGGTGGAAGACGAGATGAGGTATGTCATTTGAAAATGTTCTATCTAGAATTTAAGTATGAGATCTAATCCCCTTCCCCCGCCCCCCAAGTTTATCAGTACTTTGGAATGGAGCAAGAGGTAGAAGAGTAGATAATCAAAGTAGTATTGAGTAGTTGAAGATTAATTAGGTTGGAAACTTTGCCTTCTTTCTTCTCCTGAAAGTTGTGAAAGTTTCCTTGGAGGAAAAAGACATCACAGTCATCGATTGTGAGAGATTATGGAAAATTTGGGAAACTTTAATTTGTATAGTCCTTTTACTATCACTCTTGAATTACAGGTACCATTTGAAATATTTAGGTAATAAAATGACATTAATTAAGTAGTGGCATTTGTTTTATAGTATCTAACAAAATGTAAAATGCTTATACCCTTAGTCTCAGCTGTTCTCCTTTTGGGAGTTTCCTAGGTTTGCCTTGGCAAGTGTCTTAAGACTAATGTGTGCAAAGGTGTTCACTGCAGTGTTGTTTATAGTTGGAAAATTTAGAAAACAACCTACATGCCTATCAGTAAGGGACTAGTTAAATACATTATCCTGCTGTGTGAATGTACTGAAATATGTCACCATGATAGAATAAAACAGATCTTTATGGATGTACCTATGGAAAAATTCATTCAGCAAAAATTTATTCCTTATGTACCATGTACCAAACACCATTTAAGAGTTTGGAATACAGCACTGTATGGAATATTGTCTTTGTCCTTAAGGACCTTATATACTAGTTTGGAGAGATAATAAACCATTACACTACAGTAAGGTCAGATGGTAGGTACTTAGTGAATAAAAATAATAAAACAAAGAGTAGGTTAAGAGAAGTAAAGAGAGAGTGACAAGAATACAGTTTTAGAAGGTGGCTAAGGAAAGCTGCTTTGAGGAGGTGAACTTTGAGTAGGGACATGAATGAAACACAGGGGTACCCTACGATTTTAACAAAGGATGTTTGACCAGAAGGAATAGCAAGTATAAGGAATAGTGTGTGTGTGTGCATGTGTGCGCGTGCACGCACGTGTGCACTTTTACTCAGGAAAAAAGGAAGCCATGGGGAAGGGTTAAGAAAAGTAAGAATCTGACTTGAAGTTTTAAGGGATCACTCTGGCTACTAAGGGAGAGTGGAAGCAGGGAGACGAGTTAGGAGGCTGTAAGATACCGTGGTGAGAGTGATGGAAGCTTTGAAACAAAGTGATAGTGGTGAGAGTGGTGAGAGGTGTTCAGATTTGGGATGTTTTTTGAAGATAGAGCCAACAGGATTGACCTCATGCTAAAAACATTATTCATCCATTTCTCTGCTGAGATCCCACATCTAATGCATCTAAGAAAATCTTCTTGGCTTGACTGTGATCTTATTTTCTCAGTGAAATACATATGGTGAGCTGAAAGAGATCTGGTAACCTGAAAAATGAAAAAAAATGATGGAGTCGTCTGGGGGAGTAGAGGAATGAATGGACTAAGGAAGTGTTTAAAGATTAGAATAGGAATGCCAAGCAGCATAAGGGTCTCCTTTAGCGAGACTGGTCATGTGCTTGTGTTCTTTAGCTGTAAATCAGCTGCTTGATTGTTGGTATAGAATAGGCATAGTTGGATTAAACAGGGGAGGATTTTGCCGGGAGTATAATGGAGGCAGTGGACCATGGTATTGAGTCATGGAAGAAAAGAGGAAGGGAAGCAAATTGGATTGGGGTGGTGAGTGAGTGGGTGATTATTGGCTTGGAAATCCTAATGGGGGTGAAGAATTGTTGGAATTGGGACTAGAGAGAACAAGGAGGAAAAAGTGAGTTGCTGGTGTAAAGTGGGGTGCTCAGTATTAAGGTGATGGAGCAGGTTGCAGTTGCTAACATTGTCTAGACAGTAGAGCAGCACTGCCCATAAAAATACAATATGAGCTGCATATCTAATTTTAAATTTTCTAGTAGCCACATTAAAAAAGTAAAAAGGAAACAGGTGAAATGAATTTAAATGTCTCTAACCAAATTATCTAAACTGTTATTTTAGTGTGTGGCACTAGCCACATTACAAGTGCAACGTAGCTACATCTAGATATGTCCATAGGAATAGGTGGCTGAGATGGAATGGAAGTCAGGCTAATTAGAGGAGAGCAGGTCAAGGAACTGAGAGTTGAAGTGAATTTTGATGGCCAATAATATAGAATGACGGTGAGCTAGCTAGGACAACTAGGTGAAAATAGGTTGAGAGTGTGAAGATTATGTTGATTGAGCATAAGCTGTTTTCTAAGTTTGGGAATGTGGAAGACTGTCTGATTAGGGAATATACAGAGATAAGAATCTAGGGAGAGATATAAGATGACCTGGAAGTCCCGGACTTCCTGTGACTTAAACAAACAGAATGTGAACTTGGTGGGTTTATCTCTAAGATTTGTTATTAAGATTAAAAATGAAGTTAAATAACTTTATGGCATCTACTACTCTTTTTTTTTTTTTTTTTTTTCCCATATGGGCAGGCACCGGGAACCAAACCCGGGTCTCCGGCATGGCAGTTGAGAATTCTGTCACTGAGCCACCATCGTGCCACCCTGTGTTTCTTGTTAAGTGTTATATACTGTGATTCTGCATTGGTAGAAACATCTTTCAGAGGTTATACTTGCCTCTAGAGTAGCAGGCACCTTTTACAGTATCCCTTTTTGTACTCTTTAGAATCTTTACCACATACATATGAGTGCTTTTTACTTCAGAATCTCCCAAATTTGATTAAGCAGCAAAAACCTTTAATTGCATTTCCTTTGACCCAGTAATACTTCCTATAAAGGAAGTAATTGTAGGTGCCCACATATTTGTGCACAAAGTCCTATCCGAAAGTGTGTTTAGCACAGCGTTACATTATTTTGTTTACAGTGGAAAAGCTATGAACAGTCTGTGTCCTATAAAGAGATACTAAAATATAGTATATCCATATAATGTATATAGCCGTTTAAAGTGACTAAGTGACTATATACTAATATTTAGTGATATGGCAAAGTGTTTATAACAGTAAATGGGAAGGGAAGCTAAAAAATACCCTAGCTGACTTCTAATGTGTATTGATACCACTTTAATTTGGGAATGTTAAGAAAACTAAAGCATGCCCTGACATGATTTCTTCCATCGTTGTTTGCCATGGTATTTCTCATATGTAGTTTCTTGCCACTTTCCAAACTGCTCTTGAATCTGCTGATTTGGTTTATTTCTGGACACAGAGATCATTTGCCTACATGTTCGAATTCTTTCAGTTTTAATTAGCAGTGAATAGCAGTGGCTTCTTAGGAGGTTTCTGGCAGGATCTTGAAGCCTATGGCAGTTAGCAGTGCTGCACGCTGCCTCCTGAGTGTGGCTCCATAGCCTCTTTGCCAGAAACAAACCATAGAGCAAGTAGTTAACAAGAGTAAAGGTGTAGGAGTCCTTAAGGGACTCTTGAAAAATTAATCCAGTAAGTAAATCTTTTTGCTTTAAGATAGACTTGAGAAGTTCATGCTGTGTTTTGTTATTTAATGGCTAATTGCCACTTAGCAGGGCAACTAAACATTTTAAGTAATTGTATGTCAGAGGCTCTTTTCCCTCTTGTCCACTCCCATGCCAGCCTTGGTGGGCTTTCACATTATCCTCTCCTAGAGTGATTGTTTAATTTAAGCCCCTCTTTTACTTAGTCTCTATTTTAAACTGAGTACAAGGAGAGGTGGTGCTGGTTTCTGTTGTAAATCCATTCTACTCTAAAATACTGATTCATTCTTACTTTTTCTAGGTAGCAGAGGCTCAGAGGGCAGAGTTTAGCCCTGCCCAGTTCTCTGGTCCTAAGAAGATCAACCTAAACCACTTGTTGAATTTTACTTTTGAACCCCGCGGCCAGGCTGGTCACTTTGAAGGTGGCGGACATGGCAGCTGGGGGAAAAGGAACAAATGGGGTCATAAGCCTTTTAACAAGGAACTCTTTTTACAGGCCAAGTAAGTACAGTTAGTCTTATGAGGAAAGTGAAATTAAGCCTCTTTGGGCAGTTGTATTTAAGGGTCTTTTTTTTTATTTAGTTTAATTTTTTAAAATTTGGCTTTCCTTAATTTACTGTGGGAGAGGGGCACAAAAAGGAACGAAAAGAGTTGATCTGGTTCTTTTTTTTTTTTGTCAAGTGTTGAAACCCTATTGGATGTTCTTGATGCTTGAAAGAATATAATGCTAAATAAATAAATGTCTTTAGTGTCACAGTGATGAAGAAAGAAAAAAGTTTGCTTTGTATTTGGACTCAGATTTGAATATTGTTTTGGTCTTTGTCTTTGGGCACTTTTACCTAAGAGCTTTGAGATTCAGCTTTTCATCTATAAAAATGAGGAAGTTATTTCAAGGATAAGAGAACGATAAAGTTTTGAAGTGTTTGGCACATATGTGCACAAATACTGCTTCTCTTGTTTCCTTTTGTACAGAATTAGTGAAAATGTAAGATTTGACATTGGTTCTAGACTGTAGTATCCATTTTATCTTTTATATAAACTGCTTCTCAAATGATTGAGTGAGAACAGTCTTTTCTAGTACCTTGAAGACTAGCCATGTTCTCGGGGGTAAGGGTGAAAATGTGGCTTCTAGCTGGTTGATGGAGCCACAGTGAGGGTTAGTTTTAGTTTCAGGGAGGGCTACAGGGAAAATTGGTAGGACTTGGAAGCAGAAGATACAGAGTTCATGGATTTAGACTCATATCTGCTGAGCCTGTGGATCTCCACCAGAGAGAGCCAGAACTCAGAACTGAGATGTAAGTCTTAGTTCAGTGTTTGACAAATCATAACTGCTAATGGCCTTCATTTGATTTCTAAGTCAAGAGGTGATGAGCTTCTTCACTTTTTGGTGGATCCTAAGAGTCTGCGTTTTCCATCGTCCTCCCTATTTCTAGCTGCCAGTTTGTGGTGTCTGAAGATCAAGACTACACAGTTCATTTTGCTGATCCTGATACCTTAGTCAACTGGGACTTTGTGGAACAAGTGGTGAGTAGCTCATCTAAGCTTGTAAACTGTTAGTGGGAGAGAGAACAAAAGAAAGAGAGTGTGATGACACAGCAGCTGTTGGTTGTGTTCATTGTTGACACCCCTTTCATGGCCTTAATTATAATAGACATTTTGCCAGAGATCAGTTCCTGGTTTCTCCTGGAGTTCATTTTGTAATTCTCTCATTGGTTCTGGCCTGCAGGTATGGGTCTGATCTGAGGGAATATGAGCAGGGTTATTTGCTAATGCTTCTCTGCTGTAAAGTAGTAACCAGGAAAATCTGTGAGGGGCACTGGTTACTTTCCTGACCCAGGATGGGCTCATTAAATGAGGGGTTGCTTCATTAGGCGATTTGTAATAATAAATATCATATAAGGCCTAAGCCTTGGGGCAAATAAATAAGCCACATAACTGCACTTGTCAAAACCAGTACTGCTTTTGTTTTCTCCTGAAATCATGAGCTCTGAGTATCTCCTTCCTGGTCCTAATAGGGTATCTGATGTAAAATACCTTTTAAAATGACATGCCCTTTTGGGAGAAAAGCCTGTTATTTTTCTTTGGTCTCAAATCCTGGGCTCCTAGTTAATGTGAAGATTCAGAAGGTCATCTGGGAATGACATTTAAAGACAGATTTGGGTGGGTGTCTGTTGAATTTCAGTTCTGGTAAGACATAGAGGGCCTACAAAACTTTGGTTATAGATGCACTAGTTAAAAAAAATGAAGTGTAAAAAGTGAAAGTCCTCATTAAGTCCTTTTCCATTGGAAATTACTGGTAAATTACTTCTAGACATTTTTTATGTATTTATATATGTATGTAAACATATTAAATCTTACGTAAATGGATCATTTAGTGGTTTCTGTCATTTTTTTCTTTTGATGCATAGATCTCCCAAAATACCTCTGATGTGATTGTTTTATTGTATTAAACCATTGTTATGTTTTTTTTAATGATTCGCTTTAGTTCCATCTGACACGTTAAAGATACATACTTGTATTCTTGAGCAATGTTTTAGAAGTGTACTGAGTAGAGGATGAGGATGGGAAGAAGAAAGGTTTTAATTTTGATAATCCCTGATCACTTCCGAAAGCATTGAAATTTTGATTGCTTTTCATTTCAGCGCATTTGTAGTCATGAAGTGCCATCTTGCCCAATATGCCTATATCCACCCACTGCAGCCAAGATAACTCGTTGTGGACACATCTTTTGCTGGGCATGTATCCTACACTACCTTTCACTGAGTGAGAAGACCTGGAGTAAATGTCCCATCTGTTACAGTTCGGTGCATAAGAAAGATCTCAAAAGGTGAGATTGAGGCACTTACCAGATTAGATATTGGTCTGTTAACTCCTTACCTTGCTACACTATCTAAATGTCTGTGTTACAGTGTTGTTGCCACAGAGTCACGCCAGTATGTTGTTGGTGATACCATTACGATGCAGCTGATGAAGAGGGAGAAAGGAGTCTTGGTGGCCTTGCCCAAATCCAAATGGATGAATGTAGACCATCCCATTCATCTAGGAGGTGAGTTCTGTTAATTTGGTGGAGGGGTGGGTGGGATTATAATCTCTAAGAATGTTGAATATATCTTTCTAGTGTCAGAAATTTAGCCTTTGGGTAAGCCAGTTCTAGCATTTTCACATTGGCCTTAGGCTTCTGGTAGGTTAGGGTAGAGTTTGCAAGAGGATGTTTTAACTCTTAACATTAAGCTTGGTTCAGTTATATCCAAATCTCAGTTTTTCATTTTACAAGGCTTTGTTGAATCTGGTACTCTGCCCATTCTTGGGAGTCCATGATGTTTTTGGCTCCTGCCATCAAATCAAGGAACTCAACAGTTTAGTAGAAGAGACAGACTGGTAGCCAGGAAATTAGGATTTAGAGTGTGATAAGTGCTTACAATGGGGAATGTTCAAAGGATTGCATTTTGTGCAAAAGTGAGTGTTACTTAAAGTGGGATTTCAGTTTCTGGGGAAAAGATGGATTTCTCAATCAATGATATTGAAACAATTGACTCTTCATATAGGAACAAATTAAATTAGATCTCTATCTCATACCATTCATAAAAATCAATTCCGGATAAATTGAAGAACTAAATGTAAAAAATCCAAAACTTTTAAATTGTTAGAAGAAAATATAGGACAGTATCTTTATAAATCCTCAGGTATGGCTAGATTTTTTTTTAAAATTTATTTATTAATTAAAAAATTAAGAACAAAAACATTAACATATAATTCCGTTCTACATATATATTCAGTAATTCTCAATATCATCACATAGTTGCTTATTCATCATTTCTTAGAACATTTACATCAATTCAGAAAAAGAAAAAGACAACAGAAAAAGAAATAAAACAATAACAGAAAAAAAAGACTATACATACCATACCCCTTACCTCTCACTTTCATTTATCACTAGCATTTCAAACTAAATTTATTTTAACATTTGTTCCCCCTATTCCTTATTTTTTTGTTTTTGTTTTTGTTTTTTTAAATTTATTTATTAATTAAAAAAATTAACAAACCAAATAAAACATCAACATATATAATCAGTAATTCACAATATCATCACTTAGTTGCATATTCATCATTTCTTAGAATATTTGCGTTGATTCAGAAAAAGAAATAAAAAGACAATAGAAAGAGAAATAAAACGAACACAGGAAAGAAAAAAAAAGGATTATACCTACCATACCCCTTATCCCTCGCTTTCATTGATCACTAGCATTTCAAACTAAATTTATTTTAGCATTTGTTCCCCCTAATATTTATTTTAATTCCATATGTTCTACTCGTTTGTTGACAAGGTAGATAAAAGGAGCATCAGACACAAGGTTTTCACAATCACACAGTCACATTGTGACAGCTGTATCATTATTCAGTCATCCTCAAGAAACATGGCTACTGGAACACAGGTCTACATTTTCAGGCAGTTCCCTCCAGCCTCTCCATTACATCTTGAATAGCAAGATGATACCTACTTAATGTATAAGAATAACCTCCAGGACAACCTCTCGACTCTGTTTGGAATCTCTCAGCCATTGACACTTTGTCTCATTTCACTCTTCCCCCTTTTGGTCGAGAAGGTTTCTCAATCCCTTGATGCTGAGTCTCAGCTCGTTGTAGGATTTCTGTCCCACGTTGCCAGGAAGGTCCACACCCATGGGAGTCATGTCCCACGTAGACGGGGGGAGGGTGGTGAGATTGCTTGTTGTGTTGGCTGGAGAGAGAGACCACATCTGAGCAACAAAAGAGGCTCTCTTGGGGGTGACTCTTAGGCCTAAATTTTAAGTAGACTTGACCTATCCTTTGTGGGGTTAAGTTTCATATGAACAAACCCCAAGACTGGGGGCTCAGCCTATAGCTTTGGTTGTCCACACTGCTTGTGAGAATATCAAGAATTCAACTTGGGGGCCACGGTGGCTCAGCAGGCAGAGTTCTTGCCTGCCATGCCAGAGGACCCGGGTTCGTTTCCTGGTGCCTGCCCATGTAAAAAAAAAAAAAAAAGCCTGCACATGGTAGGCATTTAAAGAAGAATTCAGCTTGGGGAAGTTGCATTATCTCCCCTTTCTCAAGGTATGGCTAGATTTTTAAACCAGGCTGAAATCATAGATGCTGTAAAGGAAAAGATTGATACAGTAATTAAGCTTATATCTGATAAAATACCTTAAAATTGATGAGATGATAGACTGGGGGAAGCTTTACACATTTAAAACTAAAGATAAACGGTGTAGTAGGAGAATGGGCTAAGCATGTGACAGGGCCTTTTCCAGGAAATAAGAGTAAGTTACACATATTTTCAGAGATTTAATTTTGCCCAAATATTGCATATGCAAGCAAAGTACCCATCAGATTGGGGGGTGTCCGTTCCCCAATACCTGCCTAGGTTTTGGCAGGTATTGGGGAATGGATACTCATTCCTGATGGGAATGTAAATTGATACAGCCTTTTGGGGGGCAGTTTGGTAACACTTAAAATGTGTTACCAGCATTTATACTTAAACATCATAAAGAAATACTTTGTACTGAGGGACATGTGTAAGGATTTTTCAGTACAATGTGACATTGAGAAATTGGCGTTAATCTTAAGGCACTTGTACATCATACTATGGAGCACTATACTTACTTTCAAAAACATTTCAGTACATAATTGAGTGAAAAAATAAATTGTAGAACAATTTGTAGAGTATATCATTACCAGAAAAAACCTTTATTTCTCTAAGAACATGTACAGAAAAGGGTCTGAAGGGTACATATTCAAGTTTGTAAATGGTTATCTCTGGATGGGTGCTGGGATGGGAAGGTGAGAAAAAGGCTTTCCAAAGTTGGGGCAGTTCTCAAAAGATAATAATTGTTGCGACTGTGTGATTGTGGAAACCTTGTGTCTGATGCTCCTTTTATCTACCTTGTCAACAGGAGTAGAACATATGGAATAAAAATAAATAATAGGGGGAACAAATGTTAAAATAAATTTAGTTTGAAATGCTAATGAAAGCAAGGGGTAAGGGGTATGGTATGTATAATCTTTTCTTTTTCTGTTTTCATTTTATTTCTTTTTCTGTTGCCTTTTTCTGAATTGATGCAAATGTTCTAAGAAATGATGAATTTGCAACTAAGTGATGATATTGTGAATTGCTGATTATATATGTTAATGTTTTAGTTCGTTTGTCAAATTTTTAAAATAATAAATAAATTTTTAAAAAGTTAATAATTGTTAACTTTTTAACAATTTTTTTTTAAGTACATAAAGTATGGGGAGAAATAAAATAAACCAACGTTTTATTCAGAAGTAACCCAAACTGTGATGATAAGGCAGTCAAGCCAATTCACCTGGGACTGAACAGTCTCTTCAGTAAATGCATGGAGAACTGGGTATCCACATGCAAAAGAATGAAAGAGAATCCATATCTCACACAAAAATTAACTCAAAGTGAATCAAAGACTTAAACATTAGAGTTAAGACCATAAAACTTTTAGAAGAAAACGTAGGGAAATAACTTATGAAACTTGTAATAGGAGGCTGTTTCCTAGATCTTTCAACCAAAGCACTAGTATTAAAGAAAGAAATAGATAAATGGGAACTCCTCAAAATTAAACACTTTTATACATCAAGGAACTTTGTCAAAAAAGTAAAGAGGACAGATGGATAAAACATATGGATTAAAAATAAATTAATAGGGAGAAACAAATGTTAAAATAAATTTAGTAGATTGAAATGCTAGTGATCAATGAAAGGGAGGGGTAAGGGGTATGGTATGTATGAATTTTTTTCTGTTTTCTTTTTATTTTTTCTGAATTGATGCAAATGTTCTAAGAAATGATCATGTTGATGAATATACAGCTATGTGATGATATTGTGAGTTATTGATTATATAACAAGAATGGAATGATCATATGGTAAGAATTTGTGTTTGTACATGGATATGTTTCATAAATTAAAAAAAAAAGTAAAAAGGCATCCTACACAATGGGAGACAGTATTTGGAAACAACATATCAGATAAGGGTCTAGTATCCAAAATATATAAAGAGATTATTCAACTCAACAACAAAAAAGCAAACAACCCAATTAAAAAACGGACAAAGGGCAGGCCATGGTGACTCAGCAGGCAGAGTTCTTGCCTGCCATACTGGACACCTGTGTGCCTGCCCATGCAAAAAAGCAAAAAAAAAAAAAACCCAAAACCAAAAAGGGCAAAAGATATGAACAGACACTTCTCAGAAGAGGAAATACAAATGCCTAAAAGACATATGAAAAGATGCTCAACTTCCCTGGCTATTAGGGAAATGCAAATCAAAACCACAGTGAGATATTATCTCACACCCACCAGAATAGCCATTATGAATAATACAGAAAACAACAAGTGCTGGAGAGGATGTGGAGAAAGAGGCACACTTATCCACTGTTGGTGAGAATGTAAAATGGTACAACTGCTGTGGAAGGCAGTTTGGTGATTCCTCAGGAAATTGAGTATAGAATTGCCATATGATCCAGCAATACCATTGCTAGGTAGCTATTCAGAGGACATGCGCGCAAGGACACTAATGGACATTTGCACACAAGTGTTTATAGCAAGTATTATTTACAATTGCCAAGAAATGGAAACAGTTCA
>PVIY010037572.1:0-24559 GCA_004026745.1 Myrmecophaga tridactyla
TATTTTCCATGAATCAATATTGCAAAGGCAATGCCAAAAATTAGACCATGACCCCATATTTTAGAATGTTAATAATACTAATTGCAGGGGGAAAATATTTGGAAATGCACAGGCACTCAAGAAGTCTATATTTTTTGTATATCACCCCATTTATTAAATAATGTTTAGGTAGGATACTTAATCCAAAATGTTGTAAGAGCCTTATCTCATCTAGGCATGGGTTAATTTTTGCAAATTTTATACAAGAAAAAGTACATTCTATGGAAATGGAAGACTAAACACAAAATAATGAAACGAGAAACATTTTTACATATTGAATGCTTGTTTCAGATGTTGTCTTACATTCTGTTACTAAGTGTATATATATATATATATATATATATATATATATATATATATATATAAAATAGAGTTACTGATTCATACTTGTTTTAGCTGAGTCAACAATGGAAACTGCCAGTGATAATTTTTTTATGTAAGTAGAGGAACTTTCCCTGATCATTAAACATTCTCTTAACCTAGATATAGAAGCAATTATATGCAAGAATAGCTGAACTTCTTCTAAATAACTAAAATACCTTATTAAAGCATAACTCATGTAAAGTCATATTCCTATAAAACTTGAAGGAAAACAAATGTAGTTTTCAGTGGATGATTAAGCCAACTCAAGCAATTTTCTGCAGAGATGCATTTGTGTTCAGTTTATTTCTTCAGCTCTGGGGAGTAGCTGTAAAGTAGTTGACTCAAATTATTTTCTGGCAGTAAATTTTCTTCTTGTCTTCTACTTGGACTGAAATTCTGTCAGGTAAAAGGCAACCTCACCTTACTGACTACTTACATTAACATCTTTAAATGGGTGTTCTGTGGAACAACCAAAAAGGAGAATTTCAGAAGCACAAAGTAAGTATTTCATGTGGTATATAAATACCTTAGCGATGAGTTGGATGCAGTAAGAAAAGTGGGAAATATAATAACCTGAACTATTCAAAGGTTTTACTGTGGTTCTGAAAAATTTGGCAAAGTCTCATCCTTATTATAGGATTTAAATCCTTCTTATTTAGTTAATCTAAAATTTAGGAAGGTCTGAGAATTTTGATTTATATTTTTCCAACTAGCAATATAAGATAATGCTTAATCTCAGAGAGTTATTATTTACAAAGGTTGCTCTCCCTTTCCAATAAATAATATATCTTTAAAATAAAAATTATTACGTCCAATTGTTACAGACTGTCTTTGTACTGAAAATTCAAATCAAGCAATCCTTATGAAGTTTTTAACTCAATGAAGCTGTCATGTACTCTAGAGTCAAATTACAGTTCCCTACGTAGGGCTAAGACATTCTGCCTTTTATTAGGAACAGAATCTGTCATTCTGGTTTCATCAACCACATGTCCAAATTCCCTTATTCTTTAAAGGAGAGATATTCTTCTAAAATATGTTGTCATGTCCTGAAGAAAAATTAATGACTACTTTCAATTAAGCAAAAAATTATAGGCCAACCATGTACAGGGCATAAAACTATATTCTGGGGCTATGGTAATGAACAAGGCCAAGCTCTAGCCCTCATGAAGTTTGCAGTATAACTATAATACAATGTTATATGTTAACACAACTCAGGAATGAGGCTTATCCCTGTGAGAAACTTCAAATTAACTCTTCATGAGTGGGGCAGAAAAGGATGACTAAGGTGATATTTAAAAGATAAAAATTGTACTGAACTATTGAGGATATGTAGGATCTTACCAATTCCTAAAATAGACAAATAGCATTTTATATAAAGGCAGCAGGAATACATTCAGTAGTGATAGTGTATGCATATATTATTCATCTAAGAAACATTTATTAAGTGACTCTTAGGTGTCAAGGAATATGAAAATCTGAATTACAGGATACGTATCCTTTAAAACTCATTGTTGGTTAGGAAATATAGTGAACTAATCAATCTAAGACCACAGAGTTCTATATGAGCCACTATTACAGGTGGAAACATACAGCATGTAGAAGAGCTATTTAAGCAAGCGTGAATTAATAATATGAGATCTGGTAAAGGACAAGGACACCTCCACTGAATCTCAAAGTAAAATAATAAAAATTTAGAAACAGTATGCAAGTAAGCACTGCAATCCAAAGAAGATGTCTGCCTGTAGGCATAAATATGTGCAACAGCCTAGCAAACTTTGAAAAATGAAATCAATTTATTACTTCCCTTGTAGTGAAAGAGAGATACCATGAAGGAATGAAGGACTCAGAGAGCTTATGGTTATGGCAAAAACGATGTTTACTGGAATAAGATCTATGAAGTTTAGTTTCACCTGTTACAAGATGTATCCCATGTGCATTTTATCTATAAAATAACTGTTTTATGAGTATAGGGAAGTGATTCAGATATGACGAGTACAATGTTTTCTCCTTCCTCAAAATGTTTTCCCCTTTACTAACACATTGGAAAGACCAAGTACTTTGGAAAGTATAACTTAAAATGATGATTAAATGAATCTTGAATATTGAAGAAGGGTTAGAGCAGAGAAATTTTATTTCAACCTCTGGAATAGGTTTGCCAGCAAAGCCTACAGGGTGGATTAAGGAAAAGAAAAATACAGAAGTTTCAAGGAACTATAACATACTTAGTATGGCAGGAAAAATGTGAAAAAGAACAGGTAAAATAGGCCAGATGAAAGTGCAATATAACAAAAAGTAGATCCCATACATTCTTTAAATTTTGAAAAGTTTCAGCTTCATTTTGAGAGAAGTAAGGAGCTACTGAAAGCAATGACTTGGGGGAATGTCATCAATATATCCATGTGCTGGAAAAGATTAAGTTCCTACAGTATGGAGAGGAGCCCTTAATAAAGATAGGAAGCCTATTTGTGAGCTATTGTAGTAATCGAGATAAGAGAACATTGTGATCTGGTCTATGGCCATGGTATATGGGATGGAGATCTATGGATAGATCATGGAGATCACTTGCTCAGTGTTTATAAAGGAAGACAAGTCTAGACTCAAATGCCGGTTTGGAGCAACTGAATAGAGTCACTCCGTTCATTACATAATAAATGGGGAAGAACAAGTAGGATGTGGAAAACAATAGTTTAGGTTGACTAGGCTATGTTTAAGATTAAATAGTCACAAGAAGGAAATATAAGGAAGTGAAAATTCAATTATTTTCAGATGGGGAGTGAAAAGGAGGAGGACAGTGACCCAAACAAGAAATTATAAGTTTTTGCATAAAGTTGGAATTGTCTAATAAAACCACTCCTTTTATTGCAAGTTATTCAAGCATAGATTATACTGTGATTTTTTTCCCCTAAATGAAAACACACTTCTTATGTTCAGTACCAAAAATAAAAAAAATTATAAAAAATGGTTTTAAATAATTTAATGCTAGACAGGATTTTATGTGTGGTGATTATTTTTATGTGACAACTCAGTATATATGGATGGTTAAATGTTCATTTGAGACATAATAGTAAACTCATGAGAAACATTCTTGCAAAGGAAGAGGCCTGATAAAAAAATGTAATAAAACTATATACAAAAGTAACATAAAATATTTCTAGCCCCATAGTCAACCTTTCAGATATCAGTAATATGATAGCTTATTATAAAATCTTAGGTTAATTGCTAATTAATTAAATACATAAATAGATGTTTGCTCAGTTCTCAAAATATTCTCTTTCCTCCAAGATCTTATAGGATTAGATTCTATTTTGGGAAGCACATCTTTAAAACCAGCATTATAAATTAAAATGTCTATTTTGAAGTATATTCAAGTTAAATAATGCTAATACATTTTAATTTTCTTCCCTAAATAAATGGTCACATTGTCTGCATTTTAAATGTTTGTTTTGATAATAGTGTTCCCTATGCACTTTTATTTTAAAGAACTATTAAAATGAATTTCTCAAATATTAAATTTCAGGTTCAGGAACAAATTGAGGACAAGATAAAATCTTCCTTTGAAACAGAGCAGTGAATGACCATGAAAATAATGCCTTTGAAATCCAGAAAATCCATATGTGGCTCAAAAACTTAGAAATTCTCTCTATAAAGAAATTAAAAAGTACGTTTGATAAAACGGTGTACTTAGCAGATCTAAGATCTTGAGAAGTTGATTAATATTTATGTACTGTGGTTTCTGATCTGTAAAATAGAGATGAAAATAACACTTACATTATAGAATTGTTCTAAAGAATGAGCCTCTCCTCTTTCCCATTCTCTCTTTCTCCTTCTCTTTCCCTTTCTCTATTTCTCTCTGTCTCTCTCTCATTTTCTTAAATACCTAGAAAATATTAGGTTCTATAAAAGTGTGAACTATATTGCAGGTTAACTATTTTTTGTGACAAATTAGTATTAAGCACATTTCTATTATTTAATCTGTTTATATAAACATATATAAATCATTTTTATTCATGTTAAATTAACATTAAATTTTCCTTTCATTTTAACTTTCTATTTTACATAGGTATGAACACTTCAGGCTACAGTTACTTCATTTTATGATATTAAAAGGAAAAACAAATCTATGTGAGTCAGTCTAATTCAAATAAAACAGGTACTTGAGTTTTTCATGTTTCTTTAATTTTTATACTTTTAAATAATGTTGAGTGCTTTTTTGAACTAAAAAAGCAGTTTAAAACAAAATGTGAGAAAAATTATATGCCGAAAGTTTGTTTTAGAATAACTAATGGTATGAAGAACTTAATGTAATTTAAAGAGGGTAAATGGAACAGAAATTTAAGTAGGTTATATAGGTATCAGTTTCAATTTACTCTATTTATTTTAAGTTAAATATCAATGTTTGTGAAATTGGAAAAACAAAATATCTCATATAAAAATAACAACACTAATTTTTCAATGCATCACAGAAAGTGGATGGGTTTCAGTATATACAAGTTTAGTTCTAAATGTAATATTAACAAATGTATATTCTGTTATTTTATTTTAATCTTCTTAATTGGGCTATATACATACACAGATATTGTGTGGGCATATACACATATTTCAATCTTAAAGGAAAAATGAGAGCTTATAAAATTGCATGTAAGGAATCAAATTCTGGCATCTTTATCTGTCCAAAGAATATACTGTAGTTATTCCCATTGCATAGCTGAGAAAATTGAAACTCAAAGTGGTTAATAAATTTCCATATTGTGATCACTGATATGTGGCAGTTAGGATTCCAAAAGCATTCCAAAGTTTGAGTATAAGAACAGTACCTATTTAAATTCCATGATAATGTCATTCTCTAGAAATGGATCTTTCTTCTATTCTTCTAAGCCACTATATATTTTCATATGCCATACTACCCACCTAAAATATGTTCACATTCTAATTCCTGACTGAAGATCATGCTGGACTAGATAATAAATATGAAATCCTGTGATGTGGTAGGAATTCCTAATATATATGAGTAAGTGAGAAGAAACATGACACCTGTTTCTACTTCTCAAGAAAGATAAGTGATGACATTTGGGACCAAGTGAGAATCACTTAAGAAATGTGAAAATTGTTCATTGTTGCTAGGAGAAGTTGTAAAAGGCAGATATCAGTGTTGACTTTTTGATAAGAATTAAGTCATTGTCTTCAGGCAATTTTTGAAAAGATGTTCATATTTTCGTTATTCAATTCAGTGCCTTGAAAAAAATATTAAAAATATATTGGGGTGGGCCACAGTGGCTCAGCAGGCAGAGTTCTCGCCTGCCATGCTGGAGACCCAGTGCAATTTCTCATGCATATATATATATGCAAAAAATATATATATATATTGGGCCTACAAGAAAAGTACTTAAATACACAAAAGAGGGACATACTCATATACATACATACAAAAGAAAATTAAAAGAGATATAATAAATATTAAAGATCACCAGTGTGAAAATATTAGCATCAGACATATATGAACTATGTAAAGTTATGTACATAGTAATAAAATGAGCAAAAAAAGAAAAATATAATAAAGATAGACAATTTTATATGTATTATGGAATTATATAATATTTAATTATATGAATACAACTATTAGCACGAAGGCATTTAGGAAAAGAACACAACGGACCTTTATTATTCATTCAATTAAGCTAATTTAGGCAGTTGTGAAGAATCATCAGGAAAATATCCTGCTAACTGCACCCATGGTATTTTAGGTGTTTTTTAGATGGAATGTAAAGTATTGTTAAGCCAGAAAGTCAGTTTTTGGGATCTGCATTTTCTCAAAGTTTTAACAACTTACAAAAAAGGGCGTTGAATTTCCAAAGTTTGAGAAATGATATGGGAAAGGTGAAAGAGAGAGACCCTGCTAAAAACCCTAGAGAGTTTGAAGATATTATGGTCAAGTCTTTTATGGAATCTCCTAAAAGGAGATAATGTGCATGGCCAATTCTGTAAAGACATTGCTACCATGTGCCTCTGGCTAAAATTAACAGAACAGATTTATTCTATTTTTTCCTGTGTAAGTTTTGAATGCATGGGCTTTGAATTTATATGATGGCTATTTCATGAAATCAGGTGACATGGTATTTCAGAAATGAAAGAACAGTGTTCACAATTCTTTAACAGTTTAAATTCATGGTTCTTAGTTTGTTCAATCAATGATTTTAGTTCTTCTACATTTCAATTATGCATCAAAATACTTATTCTTTAAAATCCACTATTACCCAGAATTATGTCATGTTTGCTATCCCAGACACTTGAATTTTTACCAATTCCAATACTCCTATCATTTCTTTTTATGCCAAAAGTTCTCTTCTTTCCTCGTCTTCTTTCTCAAATGTTAATTTTCAATTTATTATATCCACCCTATAAAGCCAAAATCATATAGCCAAACAACCATAATCTTTGAATTACCATATATGATTATCTCCATTTCTTAATAGATGTCTTCAACTTCTAATTTGATATTAAATGGAGGCAATCAAATATTACTTTTTTTGAATTTTGATCTCTTTGCCTGCATGGCTTAAGTAATTATCCTCTTCACTCTAATTTCTTCCCTCTAGCTGAAGAAAGAAATCTCTTTGACAAGTGGTAACAGTGCAGAGGTTAAAATATGACTTATGAAGGAGCTGTACAATTTAAATAAACAATTGGTGTTTTCTGTGTCATTTATAAAGTACGCTCAAAGGCAATTTCAAGGATCCTTCTCCAACTACATTACCATCTTTCAAAAAACTGTGGTTCCATTGTGTTCCAAAAACTAAAATCTCCACTATGGGCCATTTATTTAATCTATATTTGTATTCTTTATTCTCTTTATTTCTCTCTTGTTTCCTTTTACCTGGGTTATACACATAGTCAAATCTATTTAAGAAATGCTTAGTTGAATTTTCCCTTGAAATTGCCAGTAACTTAATGATGAAAATTAATAGAAAGCTCTAACTCATAACTCCTCTCTTTCCATAATTTCATAGCATCTTGACCTCCAAATTCATCATTCTTGTTATTCTTGTTCCTCAGGACTCATCATGTCATTTATTGAAATAAATATAAAATGATTATAAACTGTTAACACTTTGCAAAAGTATCATATACTATCACAGCTAGAATGCTGTCACAGTCCAACAATTTTATTTAATTTCCCCAGTTATACATCTACATGTGTGTGTCTTTATACAACTTCATCACCTGTGTAAGTAGTGTATTCACCATCACAATAAAGATATTGAACAAGTCCAGTACCACAATGAAAGTTAGAACACCTTTTCTAACTCTTGATACACACTGTACTCACTGATGTTCCACTCCCATGATGTAGCTTTGGCAACAACCAATCTGTCCTTCATTTCTAAAATGCTGTTATTTCAAAAAACTATTATGCACAGAATCATACAGTATGTGATATTCTGTGATTGCTATTTTTTAATGTAATTTTGTTGATATTGTTATATCATATAATCATACAAAGTGTAAAATCAATGGTTTTCAGTATCATCATATAGCTGTGCATTCATCATCACAATCGACTTTTTCTTTTGATGAAAAATAACATATACACAAAACTGCAATAAATTTCAAAGCACACTGCAATAATTAGTTGTATAGCAGATTTCAGAGTTTGGTATGCGTTACAATTCCACAATCTTAGGTTTTTACTACTAGCTGCTCCAAGACAATAGAGACTAAAATGTCGATATAATGATTCATCAGTCATACTCATTTGTTAAACCCTACCTTCTCTGTATAACTGCAACATCTCTTTTGATCTTTCTCCCACTCTTTAGAGTTTTTTGGGTATGTCCATTCTAAATTTTTCCTGTTGAAAGGGGCTGTAGATAATATGGGATAAGGGTATTATCTGATGTTCTGGAGATGCTGTCCCCTCTGTGTTTCACAACTTATATGGCCTAGTCACTCATCTGGAGATTGTAGGCTTCTGGAAAGTAATCCTAGTACATGGAACCTTTGTAGAGTCTCATATAAAGCCCTAGATGTTCTTTAGGGTTGGCAGGAATAGTTTTGGTTGGAGTTTGGCAGGTTATGATAGGCAGCAATGTCTAGCTAAAGTTTGCATAAATGTAACCTCCAGAGTAGCCTCTCAACTCTATTATATATATATATATACATATATAAATATGTGTGTATATATATATATATAATATATGTATATGTATATATATAATATATGTATATGTATATATATAATATATGTATATGTATATATATAATATATGTATATGTATATATATAATATATGTATATGTATATATATAATATATGTATATGTATATATATATAATGTTACTACTATGAGACTTGTTATAGTATTTGGTAACTGTGTGGATGGGAAAGTCCAAATTTTGAAGAGTGGGCCAAAAGCTGGGAACTCCAATGAAGGTTTGATGAAGGTTTTAAAGGAATTACCCAGGAGAAGCTGACAATCTGAAGTACAGATGGAAATTCTTCCTTCTAATTGTTGAAATTATTAGTTCTCCCTTTAAAACCTTCCCTCAACTAATTAGATGAGACTACTATCATTGTTGAAAGCAATCTTCTTAGTTAATTGCACATGTAATCAGACATAGATACAATCAACTCAATGATAATTAAAAGCCGTGAAATACGTTCATAGTAAAATTCAGGCATGTGCTTGCTGGACCAAACAACTAAACACCATAACCTAGCCAAATTGACTCATGAACTTAATCATCACACCTTTATTCAATTTCTTCCTGATATTGATTGTCTGTATCTTCTCTCATTTCTTGTCAGTCATGTGAGAAGCTTATCAATTTTAATATTTTTATAAGTATATCAATTTTAATTTTTTTAAATAACTAGCTTTGCGTAACTCTTTTTATATTGTTTTCTTATTTGTTTCATTGAATTCCATTCTTCTACTATTATTTCCTTCCTTCAGTTTGCTTTCATTGTTTTTAACCTCTCTTTTTCATAGTTTCTTGAATAAGAAACTTAGATTATTGATTTGAAATATTTTATCATTTATATTAAAATCATTTACTATTATAAATATTTCTCTCATACTGCTTGAGCAGAAATCATATAGGCCGATATGTTGTTTTTCATTTTCATTCAGTGCTATGAACTTTTAAAATTTCCTTTGGGACTACTTTAATCCATGCATTATTATGCATGTATTAATGTATTAATTATTACATGTATTGTTCAATTTCCACTTATTCAGATTTTTCCTGTTGTTTTTCTATTAGTGATTTCTAGATTGATTCTTCTAGTGTAACAGAATACTTTGTGATTTCAAACTTTTCCAATTTATTGAGGTTTGTTTTATGGCCCAGGATATTATCTATCTTGGTGACTGTCCCATGTACACTTGAAAAAAATGTGTACTCGGTTGTGAATAGAGTGCTCTGTATATGTTGGTTAGGTCTTATTGAGTAACTGTGTCATTATATCCTTGCTGATTTTTTCTCCAGTAGTTCTATCAGTTGCTGAGAGGGAGGGAGGATATTGAGGTCCCTAAATACAATGGTGGATTTATTTATGTCTCTATTCATTTCTGTCAGGTTTGTTTCATGTTACTTAAGACTCTAGGATTTGTTGTACACACATGTAGGATACTTTTTTCTTCCTGGAAGATTTTTCTTTTTTTCATTATGTAATGTTCCACTGTTTCCTTTGGTTTTTATACTGCCTTATATATTAACATCTACTTATATTTGTTTTATGTCTATAATACCTACATTACCATACATTAATATAGACACTCCTGCTTTTTTAAAATTAATGTTTGCATGGTACATCTTTTTCTATGCTTTTATTTTCAACTGATCATGTTGTTCAATGGGATGTGCATTTCTCATTAGCAACCTAGACTTGGGTTATGTATTTTTTGTTTTCTTTCATTTTCCGTGTTGTTTGTCATTAAATCTGTTGTGCCATCTCTGCCCGCTCATAGACCTCTACTTAGGTCATTTATATTTAATGCAGTTATTGATGTTAGCAAGTAAATCTAACATTTAAAAATTATTTTTCTATTTGTTTCCTCTGGTTTGTGTTACTCTGCTTCTTTTTCCTTCTTTCCTATGACTGCTTCTTGATGGGGCAGTGTGCAGTGGAACTCTGCTATGGATGTACTCCAAATGCCCCAATGTACCTGCATAGAAAGAATAGTTTGGGGCCCAGAAGGACAATAAAATCCCCAGACTGGGTCACTAGCAGAGACTGCATCCCATTTTCCTTTTCTGCCTGCTGAATCCTTAATTCTGGGTAGAAGAGAAGAACCTCAGCCCATAAAGAAAAGAGAGTTTCCACAGTGACCCAGCTGATTTCGTTAGGTCTGTCTTGCTGTATCGGCTTATCCAATTTGGTATCTCTCAGTAGAAAAGTGGAGTTTTATATTCAGTGGGGTAAAATATTTTTTCCTCTATTTACATATTTTTGGTGAGGCTCCCAATCAATACAGCTTGCCAGTGGGGTCAGAATTGCCCAATGTTGCCAGAGGAAATCTTTTCTATTCTGAGGAGAATGAGCCTACTTTGTCTGGCTTCTGTTGTTAGGATAGATGTTGGAAAATACTGCATCTGGGAATCCTTTTTTGGGGGTTGTGGGCAAGCAAGATGCTCTGTCACAGTTCTGCTCCATGAGGCTACCTTTTTCTTATCCAACTTTCACAGTTTTCCTTTGGTTGCCTTCTGAGCCATTTTTCAGTGTTTATATTTGTGCTTAGCAGGTGGGAGAAGGAAAAATGGGTCTATACCATGAATTGGAAGTCCTCACCATGATTTTTTAACTTAAGTAACTGTCTTAATCCAAATATTTAACAATATCATTCTATGGTGTAATCGAGACTACCAGTCCTTATGATTTGAAATTCTTACTTTTTTTGTTGCTATGCACTGAAATATACTGGCCTTTTCTGCTTTCTTCAAAATAATCTTTTTCATTTTCCACTCATCTTCCAATGCCCGGTATTTAGATATATACATCCAGAAAGAGTCAGTTGTCCATTTTATATTCTCATGTTAGGTTTTATCTCTTGATCTAACATATATTCTGTTCAATGTTTGTAACTCCTATCATTATTTGTCCTAATCAATTAAAACCTTGTTTCAGATGCCCAGCTTATATTTATAGCTTAATGTTGGACCTGGCTACTTGGATGTGCTGAGTTTCAGCAAACTCATCTTGCATAAAAATGAGTTCGACAGTAACTCTACTGCCAGTGTATCCATTCATATTTTCTAGCATAAATCTTCAAGAATCAAATCCTGAATAATATTCATTTTCTTGCTTTTTACAATAATTCAACATTTTAGTCAGACCATCACTACCTGTCACGCAAACTATTACTACAAACATCCTTTCAACTATTCCTCTTACCTCCACAAGCTTCCTCTTATAATTCATCCCCCATCCTACAATCCAAATTAAACATCTATTCTCCCTGTCATGGAATTTATACTGGCCTCAAATACCTATCTTTGCATTCCCTATCTTTGCACTCTATTCAAACTATTTCTGCTCCTTTTTTCGAATTGATTCATATATTGTTTTACTCTTACTCAATTCTCCACTGAATTGTTCTTTATAGATACAAGTATTCCAACATATTTTAAACTGGTCCTATTATTTCTTTTCATCAAAATTATATAGTAAATAGTGATCTTTATATATTGTATATGTTCCTATTGCATTACATATTACAGTCTTACTTAGATTTGCCTCTACCATAATTTTACTATTGTGAATTAAATAGTCTTTCTTATTTATGTTTGTATTTAAACCATTCTAGCACAGTGTTTATATATAAAGTGCACTAAATTAATATGTTTCATTATGTTCTATGGCCTATAGCATTAAATATATTATTCCAGCTTTATTCTTTAATTAAAAATTATAATAAATGTATTCCTTTCCAAAAATTCTAACTTAATGTCAATTTTTTATATAAATTTACAGTTTAAGAAAATTTAGATTTAGAAGGAAAGAAGGGAAACGATGTTATTAGTCTGATATACGAATGCAAAAATGATTACCCATTATTTTATTTTTTTAAAATTTCTGAATGAGTATAATTGAACGTGATATAAAATTTACAAAAACAAGCTTCCAATCACTTTTTTTCCTCAAAGGAATACATTGCTATACAATTTGTATTTGCCTTAAAGATACAGTCTAAATAATTAAAGGGCAGATATTTATATAGTGTCTTTTATTCTCTTCCTCGCTATCTCATTTTTCCTCTCTTTCTCTTTGTTTACACACATTAAGTATCAAATTTCACAAATGTGTTTACCTTACTTTCTTCATATATATATATATGTAAAATGCATACATACCTATATGTATTAAACCCACATATTATATATATATATTGTACACACAAACAAACATATGCATTTCCTGGAGAAGCATTCTATATTAATTAATATAAAACTATTCTTTTTTTCAATGACTTAACTATTATATTTTTAGCATATCATAATTTATTTAATCTATAATTATGCTAGACATTTAGGTATTGACAAAATTTGATACTGCAAACAATATTGAATTCACTGTTTCACCAAGAACTGTTAAGGGTCTGAAACTTAACCCAACTTTCAAGCTAAACATTTAGTTTGCCACCATTTTAATCTGCTGATAAAAGACATGAGCCTCCTAGGTTAGACTCAAAGGACTTCATTTCTCACAGTTATAATAGTAGCCAGAGTATCAATGTCTGTACTGGTTGCCAGAGCTGCAACTCCCACAGGGTGATGTGAAGAGAGCCTGATGACACCCATGAATTCTCAGTGGTCAGTAATATAAGAGAGGAGCCCTGTGCTCAGCGAATCTGTATCTTTTTTTGTGGGTAAGGTGTTTATGTGAAGTTTGCCTCTGAGGGAGGAATTATCTTCATTTTAATGGATAGTTAAACAAGCCTGCTTTTTGCTATGTAAGGAACCATCACCTCTATTTTGCAAGGCTGTTCACTAAACTTCCTTGAAGAAATAGTCCGTAAAAAATGGCTGTCAGTACCTCTGCTCATAAGGTCTGCGTAAATGTGAGACCCACAGAAAATTTTCTACCAATATGTCCATATTAAAATGATATTTCACATATGAGTCTATAACTGTAGGATGAATTTCCAGCACGGTAATTGCTGGTCACTAATCCATTTTTAATTGTGATAGATATTTCCAAACTGTTCTATAAAGTTATATAGTTTCCACTCTCATCAGCAATAATGAAGAGTTCTGTTTCATAAAATCTTCACCAACTCAATGATTTACCAAACTTTTTAATATTTGAAAATCTTAGGAATGAAATATGATTTTCATAATTTTGAATACTATTTTTTCTTTTATATGTCAGCATTGTAGCATTATTCATATTTGAGAGACATGTATATTTCATTTGCTGCATCTGTTCATAGGCTGTATTAATTTAATTAAAAGAGTATAAACATTTTCATATTAGTTTTCAGCACTGTATATTAAAGAAAAAAGTTCTTTGTTTTATAAGTTATAAATATTTCATTCTTTTGACTTTTTTTATACAATGTTTCTTTTTTGTTTCACAGTCCAGATGTTTGAATTTTTGCATTTAGATATAACCATTATTTTTTTCAAGAAAACTCACTTTTGCATTACTCTAATTATTTAAGGATTAAAACTCAACATAATAACTTTTGAAACTAGCCTAATTGCAATATCTATATTAAAATTATTGATGCTGTTTTATTTTTTTTTCATTAAATTTGGAATAACCTCAGTTATTTAATCCCCTGAAAGTTCTCTAAATTCTCATTTTCGACTCTAGGTTTATAGAGGTTTTAGACTTGGTGACACAGTTCTAATATTATATTATTGTTTAAAATCATCTAATGCTACAATAATTGTTTAATTTCTTTAGTATCCCTCATTAGCATTTTACAATTTTAATTACAGAAATCATGCATATTTACTTTAAATTTTCCCTAGTTATTTTTTATTTTGTTATTTTAAGTGCATATCTTTTCTCCCTGTATATTTTTGTAGTTTACTAGGAATTTGATTTATGAATATTAATTTTATACCCAGCAAAATCATGGGATTTGTTAAATCAGGTGTATTAGATTTTCTTGTATTGATTCTCAGATTTTCCAAAGAAACACATATTTTCTCTAAATAATGATAATGTTTACATTTAAAATTCCTATATTTATAGCACTTTCTCTTTTCTGATTGCATTGGAAACTCCCTCCCGGCGCTTAATATTGTTGCTTAACACTTACAAATTACTACAGCCTTAAGTTTTTCCTCTCCTTAGTGAAAACCATTTTTGTAATCAATTTACACACTACATGGATCATTTGATATTAGGAGTCATTATTCTTTTTTCATTAAGAATATTTTAATAGGAAAACACATTGGTTTTTTATAGATTCATTTTTTATGTAAAAAGATGATCCCCGGTTCCATTTTATATGTCAATATTTGTTTTTATCTTAATAGATTTCTTTAGATTAATAATTAGTCTTGTGTTATTCTTTTAAATTGTTCCTAGATTTTTTCTGATTATCTTTTCTTTAAAATTTCTGCTTTGATATTCATAAGTAAATATCATTCCTGTTATTCTAAATTTTATCTTATCTGTGCCAGGATCATTCATTTATATTTTTCAAAGACATCACTCATTTTATATAAGCTTTCAAATGTTTTTGCCTAAAGTTGTAAAATGCAGTTATTTCTTTCTTTCTACTGTTACCTCCCAATTTTCATTTCAATTCTGAGTATCTGACAATTTCCTGTTTGACCTTGTATAGATTAGATGAAGGTATGTGCATTTATTTTCCAAAGAAATAGCTCATACTTTTATGGATTTATCATTTTTATGTTTACCTATATTTTCTTTTTCTTATGGTTTCATCTCTATTAAATCCTTCTTTGTGTTCTTTAGACAGTGGTGGTAACTGGTGTAAATTACATGAGTACTTCCTTTTATTAACCTTTTTAAATTGAATACTTAAGTCATTTACTGGTCCTGTTTCACAGTTTAAGGCTATAGTTTTTTGCTCTTAAAAGTTCTAATATGAAGCAATATTATTATTATTCAGGATCAATGTTCTATAACTTAATTGGATTTCTGCTTTTAGACAATGATTTTTTTTTAATTTGCATGGTTTTTGTTTTAAACTTCTAGGATATAGTCTTTTTTTCTTATTTATAGTTTACTAATTTTCACTTTCACTATCTTTGTCATCAGGTAATTATTTCTAGGGTACTTATCCTTTGCAACTTACCCAAACTTTTTGATGCCAATGATTGCAAATGTTTTAAAGGAACTTTAAGGATTTGCATTATCTGTTTAAAAGTTTGTAATTAGCTATATTTCACTTTGAGTTGTCTCATTTATTATGTTACCAGTGACTTCAATATGCTTATTTATACTTTATCCACTTAATCTGTCATAAACTGAGAGTTAAATTGATACCATCTACTATGAATGTGTTTCAATCAATTCTTTCTTTTTCTTCCTGTATTTTTTACTTTCTGAATATTGAGTCTATGTTATTTGATCCATAGATAGCATTTATAATCACAAAGTGACTTGTTTTGCTTAATAATTTTCAAAAAAAAAATTCTATATAGCCTGTAGAAAGAGCGAAAGACAACTTTGCTTTTGTTGGCAGTTTTCTAATATGTCTTTGCAAATGGGTAATGCTTTTATTTTAGATCTTTTGGGATCACATATTGTTTGTAGTCCTGTGTACAATGCACATTCTATCTGAACTAATTCTTTCATTGATTGACTAAGAAAAAAATGCATCGATTGAACTCTATATAGAAAAAATTCATTTTATTTTTTGTTGAATTATATTTGGTAAAGGTTTGCTATGACTTTCTGTATCTGTGCTATTTTTTTTTCTTGCCTGCTGAGCCACTGTGACCCGCCCAGTATCTGTGCTCTTGAAGGAAATTTATTTAATTTTCTTTCTTCGTAATTTCTATATCTAGTTGGGGGGGGGTCATGTTAATGCTGACTTTATATATTGAATTAGGAAATTTTTCCAGTACTTCTATTTTCTGAATGGATTCGTGTAGAATTTGCATTATTTTTTCCTTAAACATATAATGGAACTCACCAGGGAAGCCATCTAAGTCTGGATTTTTTGGGTGTGGAAAAGTTTTGTTTTTTCCCAAAAATTCCATTTTTAAATATGGAATGTTTAACATTTAAAATAGCGGCTACTCTTGCTATTCTCAGATGAGCTTCAGTATTTGTATCTCTCAAGGAATTTGTCCAATGATGTCAAATTTACTTCATAGAATTATTTTTAATATTCCCTTATATTTATTTAATTCTTGTAGGAATTCCTAATCCGTAATCGGTAGGTCTTTCCACTATGGCCAGTGTGACCATGACCGCAGTTCCAGCCTTGATGATTTCTAGAGCCTGATATCCTGAGTACTTTGTGCTGGTCTTCCCATGGCCTTGGAAGGTTTTCTCATATTCATACATTTGTCTGTGCTCAGCTGAAATCTGGAAAATAACCTTCCTCAAATTTCTGGATATCTTTTTATGTGCATTCTCTTTTTTCTGTAGTTTTGCCTGAAATTTTATCCACCTTGGCCTCCCTGGACTCTGATCTGTTGTCTCTTCTACTCAGAGAGACTCCATATTTCTGTTTGGACATCCCTTCTCTGCATCATAGCCTGGAAACTCACTCCATGCAATAAGTTATGTTTAATGTAGGAATTAATATGGTCCTTTACCTTCTCTCAGGGATAACTATTCCTTACTGTCTGATATCCAATGTCTGAAAATTGTTGTTCCATTGCTGCTTTTCTTTTTTTAAAGTCTGTTACTTGTTACTTCATCATGACTGGACAAGGAAGTCTGAATATTAGATTTTTATAGACTGGGGCAATCTGAAATGAAAGAACATTTTCCAGAAAAAAAAATCTTTCTGGCATTGAAAAATATCTGCATCCTTTGGTAATTTTCTTAATTTCTTCTTTATAATCTTATTCATTTTTATGATTAGTGCTGTTTTATATCATAGACAAAAACAAATACAAATAACAATAAAAGTACATTGTTATCTGCATTTATATTTGTCTACGATATAAAACAGTACTAATATGCCATAAAACATTTTAATTCAAAAATAAATTGTTTATGATAGAGAAAAGGAAAAATGTTCAAGACATATCAAACTGGTTGAAGAAAAATGCATTTACAATCATGAAAATATAATTCAATTGCAATATATAATGTGACAATTTTATAGCAAATTTCAAAGCTTATAGGCAATATAGGTGGGTGTTTGGTCCAATGATTTACATTTCATTTCACTAAAGGAGAGGAGTACAAATAATTATGGCTTTAGTTCAGAACTCGATTAACTTTGAAAAATTTGAAAATAACTTCCAAGGCCATAAAAGTATGTAATGAATCAAGTGCTAAGAGAGGTGAAAGTATTTAAGCAATAGATAATAATAAACCTCCCCCTTTTTGACCCACAAATCATGGCTATTTCTTCAGCCTGGGGATTGGTACAACAGGTTCTCTCGTACACGACTGAAGTAAATCAAGTGAGTATAAAGAGACCATAGTGGATTAGAACTATGTAACCCCAGAAAAACCTGTTCTTTAAACTTAATCCATTGTTGCTGGTGTGTACCCTTGTAAATAGGACCTTTTGAAGAGGCTACCAGGATGAGTCAGTCTTATTACTGACAGTCTCATAGAGAAAGACACAGAGAGAGAAAGCTATAGGGAGCAGCCAGAAGTTGGAAGTCAATGGAACCAGAACCACCCCCCCTCCAAAAAAAAGACAGAAGACACTGCCATATGCATTGCCATGAGACAGAAAGCCACAGATCAAGGATCTCTGGCTGCCTGACCCACATCGCAAGTCTTCTGAGAGAAAGTATAGCCTAGATGATGCCTTGATTTTTGACTTCACCTAGTTATAAAACTGTGAGCCAATGCATTCTTGTTGTTTAAGATGACTCATTGCATGGTATTTGTTTTAACAGTCAGGAAACTAGAGATGAAAGGTGAACTTTGTAAAATAAATAGAACAAATATTTAATATAACAAGTTTTTGAAAAATGTCTGTTACTGTTTATAAAGTAGCTTGCTTTGACATGCCTTTATATCTCCTAAAAGCTTAAAATTACTTGCTGAAGCAATGTCAATGACTACTTTTTTCTGTCACATCTCCCCACCCCCACCCCAGAAATTATAGGTGTCCATAAAAAAAGTAATTATTTTTGCAATTTTGATGCTCTTTTAAATGATATGGAAATTCCATATGTAATAGTTGATTACAGGCCAAGGATCTAAATGACCCAACTGATTCACCTTGGGCAACTCACTTTACCATTTTGAACCTGTTATCTCATCAATAATATGAAGAAAATAAAATCTCACTTAATCTTCCCCATGGCTAGCATGGAGACAAATTAAGATTGTGATTATACATGCTCTTGGAAAATAAAAGTTCTACTAAAATCGAGTGCCATTATAATTAGCTATAAATGTTAAAGAGCACCCATAAATGTCTAAAATTACTATTACTTTTATTTAATAAGATCAGGCTATATTTTCCTTTTGAATTCTCTTTCAAATTGTTTTTGTTTTAATATAAACAATAAACATAGGGTAAGGTTTTCCTTTTTGACACTTATAAAGCAAATATACACACATATACACATACAAACAGACAATTTCCTTGACAAATTGGTTGCCTTTCTCTGGGGTTATGTCCTTTCAAACATAGATATTCTTCTCTGAGTTTTAATTTTTCTTTTTCTCCCTTTCCTTGGCCACCAGAATGACCCAGCATTAAAAGTCTAGTGCCAATAACCTGCAGATGGATAAGGCCAGGGGGCATGCTGAGAACCAATAGAAAAACAGTGCAGGTTTTAAATTTCAAGAAATCTGGTTGCTGCATTTATTCCACTGTATTATGTAGAACCTTCCATTGTGGTCATTAATCAAGGTGGATGATGTATTATTTCACCATGACTACTCTGAAATATGAAAGATGCCATATACAATTCGTTGCAGAGGTTATGTCAGATCAGGAGATCTGGGCTTCTGTCCTTCTTCAGTTGGTAATAGACAATGTGACTGTGGGCATGACTATCACCATCAAACTTTGTTTTCTTTCAAATAAATCAGAAAATCAAGATAGATTAATTTTCTTATCCTTCTAGGTTCCATATTTCATTTGTTTTATAGAACATTATCTGTTTCAAATTCAAATCTTTACCTGACATGGATTCTCTTTGCTTAAGCAAATCCTGTATTCTCTCTTTTCCAGTTTTAACTAACACCCAACATAGCGTTGTTCTGAAATGAACAGAAGCTTACCACTTATACTCCATAGTATGAGATCATCCCACTACAAATACACATGAGACCATATATCATATTTCCATCCTGTGCTATTTAAAATTTTCTATGGATTTTTACATTATGATGCTTGCTTATAAAACTGATCAGTTTGCTCTCAAATTCACCTTCACTGGAATGTATAATAAAATATTACAGCATATTTTAATTCCAATGTAATATATTAGCTAATATATTTATCCTTATTGGAATTAAATATACTTTTTAACCGTCAAAAATTTCTTGCATTGAGAGATGCAATAGAATTTTTCCAGGATGATACACTAGTTAATAAATTACTCAATGGCTATAATTAAATATATTTAAGACTGAGAAACTCTAAAGTTTTTGTATTCTCTTTAAGAAATAATCAAATGCATGTCTGAGTAATTAATAATGAGAATCCAGTGATGAAACTTAGATTTGAAATACTGAAATTTTGGAAGAATGATTCAAGCCAGATTTTTTAAAAATAAGATTTAATTTTGGGAATTTAGTTCTATACCTCAAGTATTTCTAATAGGACCTCTTATTGCTTCCATACTGCATACATTTCCAAGCATTTTAAAATTGATACTTTTCTTCTCAATTTATCGATATTTGGAATCAATTAATATCTGCATATTTTAAAACTCCTTATAGATCAAGGGATCTTCCTAATTACATAGTGTCAAGCCAAGCTTTCTTTGAAACTGTTTTTTTTCCCCAAAGTTCACTTTCCTTCAATGTAGTTTTTTTTAACTTTCACATCTCTTTACTTACATAATTGGAGTTAGAAAATGTTATTTACTTGTTTTTCTATTATCTTTCAGTCAAACTTAGAGTCATTAAAAATTAACCTCATTATTAATATGTAATGAAGGAAAAAAATTGCAAAGTGGTATACACAGAACACAATTTGAATTTCAAAGTAGTCTACCTGTCATACAATAAAGTTGTAAAGATATATAGAAACTAAATATGTAGTCAGAATGATCAAGAGTATAAATTTTACTTCCTCAATATAATTGAAATAGAATATTGCTTTTTCTGTCAGATATTTTATTTGAGTAAAATAAATGACAAATATTTTATCAAAGAAGACTGTGATACAACCTAAATAAAAAATTGGTTCTTCTTTCTCCTTACTGGAATTATAATATTAAGTTAGAAATTGCACAGAATAAGTGAATCAATTAGAACAGGTTGGAAAACAATCCTTTTCAAAATAAGCTGCTATTATATATATTTTTAATAAAACTTCCTTTTGATGTATCTCAAACTGAGATCTCAGAAGCTTATTTTAATTCTCTTTATTAACATTCATTAAGAATTGGTTATTTAAAAACCTCCTTACTATTAATGCATTGCAATTTGATTCATAAGTATAAAATTTTCTCACATTTGAAGAACTGTGTTGGATGGAGACCCTGCTTCTTTAAGCAATGGCTCATTCGCTCATCCTATCACTTGCCTTTTAGGATTTATTATTTTAATAATGCATTTATTGGTAGATGTTTATGGATAAAAGTTTGTATCTGCTAGTCATATATATGATTATGAGGGTAACTCTAATTATCATGGTGTCTTTTATTATATTTTATATGTGTCTTTTATTGAACTTGTAAATAAATGTAGTGAGGATGAACTTGAATAAAATACACTAACCACATTGGTAAAGGAAATTTGTCCACATGACCATGGTAGTAAATTACCCTATGTTTAATTTAGAGACCTAAATTGAATCTCTGACATGCTAGACTGCTAGTCATATTTTATGCAGATAGACCCAATAACCTTTTACAAACCTTGGATAGGAAATAAATGAGGCACTAATGTTATGATATTTAAACCGATGAAAAGTCCTAATGTATTTCTCTCTCAATTTCTGGAAAGTCTGTTTATTTAAAGTATATTATGTTGTGTAAAGATAATCACATTGGAAAATAAAATTTTGAAGCCTAGTTTTCACTTCTAGCTGCATTATCCAGTCACTGATCCTCACATCACCCACCTTATTTTATTTTGGAATTGAAAATATACTTTGTCACACAAAATTATAAAATGAAGTTCCTTTTTTAAACTTTTACAATTAAAAAGTGCATCTTAGCTATAGTAAATGCAAGTTTTCCCTATACTACACATTTGGAAAACAGCATAAAAGAAAATATAACAGATGTATTGCTGGGTGTTTAGGGATCTAAAATCCATATCAAGTAAAAGGAAACATAAAAGTATCTTATCATCAGATTTATTTAAATACTGCAAACAAAATGGAATAATATCAAACCGTCTCTCACGGTATTTGAATAATATTAATAATCTAGGAAGAAAAAATAAAGCAACGTTAAAACAACGTTTGAGAGGTTTTTTATTAAATTGCATAATTTTTTATTATATTGCATAAATATTGCACTTATTTTGAAAATATAGCCAATAAATTCAAATTACTTTTTTTAAATATGAGAAAGTGAACATAAATACCTTGGCAATTTTTCACTAAAAATTATAAGCTTTAATACATGGCAGAATATTATATAAGTAAAGATTTCCCAAATCCTCAAAGTATCTGCAGAATAAGCAATGTGATAAGAATCATTGGTAGAAAATAGCTTTATCTATAGGTATTAGTATATTACCTAATTATGAGGTGGGATGAACTGCCTATTTGATATCCTCAAGTTCTTTTACAAACTTTGTCAATGTTATAGGCACTATATCAATTCTCTCTTTACAGCAGTTGTTATTTAATCTAATAAGCAGAATTGGAGCTAAACTTTTTAGTATAATTTATTGAATTTAACTCACAATTTTGAATAAGAAGGACCAGTTACTGCTTTATTTCACCTAGAGATACCTGCTTTATACATATGTTTATTAGGTTAGCTGATGATATTAGTAGTAGCTAATATTATTATTTTCTTCCTTATTTTTGAAAAAAAATGAAGATTACATAATTCCCTTTTTTTTTAATTCACTTTCTTTATAAGCATTTAAAATAATGTGTGTAAATAGTTCTTCATCAACTTGAGGTTTAATAGAATTGTCATATAATAACTCATCTGTGGTTGCAGTAAACTTACTTGAACATTATAGATTGTTCATTTTCTTAACATAGTATAAAAGTAAATGGCGAGTAGAACAGGGTCAAAATCATAAATCATAACTTTACTTATCAACATTGAATATCCATTGTTTATGCTATTTTTATTCCTATCTACATTTTTATTTTACTCAAAAAGAAAATCGAAACTGAGTTTCATCTTAGGTTGCTACCTTAGGTAATGAAATCCCAGCTCAAATATTCAGAATAATTGGCACTTAGAGTTACTTGCTCAAAAGTATCACCAGGGTATTTATAATAGCTGCACACAGTTATATGTAGGAGAGGTATACATTTCTATTTCTAGAATTGAAAATCTTTTTCCATTAATTTTATCTTTTTTGTTATTTTAAACTTTCTTTTTTCTGCCATGTTCCTTGGATAACAAAATATACTCCTAATAAAACTCTTATTGTCTTTTTGATGTTTTCAAATGCCATTTCATGTGGATGGCTATTTTAAATTTAGAGATGAAATACATTTGGTTCAAGAATACACCCTGCCAACACTATAGACACAAATGTAATTTGTAATTATGTAATTATTTTTATTTTCCAACATAGAGATTTTCCTTTCATGTTAGACTAAATTTTAAAACTGAGAAATTGAATGAAATCCATATGTTTATATTATCTGGAAATTACCATGGGACAGCATGTACTTCAAACTGTGTGAGCCACATGATGATCCAAATATTTCCTATGCTACTTTAAGGAATTGTAATATAATTCACTCAACAGTGTGCATTTGATTTAAACTGAAGATGAACACCTTTTAGAAACAATCTTTTTTACAATCACATGCAAAGTTTCAAAGTTGAAACCTTTTATTTTAGGGGAAATATATATTTCTAAGCCTATTGCTTCAAATACAGAGAACCCAAGATATGAGATGAAGTACTAGTATTAGGTGATATGTCATGTATTTATATACATATATATATGTTATTTATAGCATTAAATAAAACTAATTCTTGTATTATAAAAGAAAGACGAGAAGTCATGTTCTATAAACTTAAATTGAAACAAAATTCATTTGAAATGACCATGGAATTGAAGCACAAGTAGTATTTTGACTCTTTCATCTTGATCAATCATAATTACTTATTTCATGCCAAAATGGTATGGCAAATTAAAAAAAAACACAAAAAATTAGAAAAACAGCTCTCACTCCCTCTCGGTGCCTTGAGATAATAATGAACATAAAGCATGTAGATGTCAATTTATGTATTGTTATAGTGTGCTAGCTGCTGGAATGCAATATACCAGAAACAGAATGGCTTTTAAAAAAGGGAATTTAATAAATTGCAAGTTACAGTTCTAAGGCTGAGAAAATGTCCCAATTAAAACATGTCTATAGAAATGTCCAATCTAAGGTATTCAGGGAAAGATACCTTGGTTCAAGAAGGCTGATGAAGTTCAGGGTTTCTCTCTCAAGTGAGAAGGCACATGGGAAACACAGTCAAAGCTTCTCTCTCATCTGGAAGGGCACATGGCAAACATGGCGTCATCTGCTAGCTTTCTCTCCTGGCTTCTGGTTTCATAAAGCTCCCCGGGAGGCGTTTTCCTTCTTCATCTCCAAAGGTCGCTGGCTCGTGGACTCTCTGCTTCGTGGTGCTGCAGCATTCTCTGATCTCTCCGAATCTCCTATTCTCCAAAATGTTTCCTCTTTTATAGGACTTCAGAAACTAAT